>JAKELH010000357.1:0-79075 GCA_021525015.1 Lactarius pseudohatsudake
TACCAATAGGTTGATCGAATTCATTGCCGTCTAGAACGGGGTCAATTTACTAGCGTGATCGAACCAGCTACATACTCACTTGAGTCACCGATCCATGGTCCAGAACTGCCACTTGGACCACTATTTTCTGGACCAGAGACACCTGGAGGGTTGGACACAGCGAAGGGATCCAGAGAACTATGATAGAGAGCATGGCAGACACCGTGCGTCGTCATGCTGAGGTGACACGAATACCCAGGATGGGTGAATTGTCGATTGCAGCCAGCACAGGTAATTGGACTCATGGACGGGAAAACCAGTATGATATGAAATGATGGTAGTAATGACAATGAAGGAGTGGCTATGTCACAGTGGTAACTAGAGCTAGTATGTGACGCTGGTAAGAAAGGGAGGCATGGACAATATATAAGAGATGCGGCACACACCTGGATAGACTACCCATCCAACCACTAGTCACTTGTTTCCACTCATCCCTCCTAAGCCTTTCCAACTGCCATCTTCCTGTACAAGCATGGCACCTTGCACGCGGCGGCAGAACTTGAAAAATGCCACACTGATGGGTCCAGTGGTCCCTTCCACCAACACTGGCACCCCAGTACATCCCGTGAGCAAAAAGAAAAAGAAGAACAAAGAAGTGGATCAGCCCACCGTGACCTTGCCTCATCTGACGATCAAAATGCCACCACTGGTAGGAGCGGTGGTGGCAGCAGTGGCAACAGGGTCTGCCAGTGGTATGTTGTCATACAAAGTTGAGGTGATATGGAAACTTACTTGTATCTTAGTTGCCTTAGGAAAGCGCACCCTGTCCCCTGAAGATGGCCATGAACAGGGGCGCGCAACATCTGGGCATGCAACTAAAAAGCGGCATGTGAAAGACGGTTAGTTCTTTTGGTTATCAGGAATGGAACCACTTACACCCAACAACCCCAGCTTCAACTCGCATCTATCCTCCTCCTCTTCAGCTGACAGACGAAGAGGATGTGTCGCAGTCGAATGTTCTGAGTGTGAGAAAACTGAAGCAAAGTGTGTGTCATGTTTGGATGAGTCAACAACGCCTTCTCTGGTTGTCTAACTTCACATGCTTTCTTCACGCTTTCCCACCATCAGCAGAGACTCTTGTTGTCATCAATTCTGCTGAGCATGACAAATCCTCAACTGACACCAACACAGATGATTCAAGTGATGAGGAATGCATGGCGCCTTTGACGCAGGCGGTCATTCAAAAGATGGAACTCAAGGCAAGTGACTCCAGTTTCTGAGATTTGATACCGGTGCCATGACTCAGGGTACTCAGAGACCTTTTTGGCTGGCCAGTGCTACAGGCAACACAATGGGCAGTGACCAGGGCAATACACAAGGCAGCACCCCCAAAGGCATGTCATTCTCTTTAGCATCAGATGTACCAGTACCACTCATCCAATCCAGGTTATTCGCAGGTGGGTTATTTGCAAGAGGATTATTCACAGGCAGGTTATACGCAAGAGGACTATTCGCGGGCGGGTCATCCCTGGGAGGATTATTCACTAGCAGGCTATTCACAGGCCCAGGAGGATTATTTGCAAGTGGGCTATTCCCAGGAAGATAACTGGCAAGCAGGTCATTCCCAGGAAGATGACTGGCAAGCGGGTCATTCCCAGGAAGATTATTCACAAGTGGGTTCGTACACCCTTTTCGATCCGGAAGCCGCAGGTATGTCATATAATGAGTCACCAACATTACTTACACATTGTGTGTTGTCAATGCAGGTGCTGCGTCCAAGGACAATGGAGTGGCACGTGCCCATTTCAAGGCAACACTTGTCCATTCTGAGGCGATGCCTGTCCGTTCCAAGGCAATACATCCCCATTCTGAGGCAATGTATGGTCATCCCGATGCCACGCATTCCTGCACCGAGGCAGTGCATGGTCGTTCCGAGGCAACATGTTCCCACTCTGAGGCAATGCACGGTCGTTCTGAGGCAACACATTCCCGCACCGAGGCAGTGCACAGTCATTCCAAGGCAACGCATTCCCACTCTGAGGTGACACATTTCCACTCCAAGGTGACGCATGCTGGGGTAACACACGCCTATTCTGAGGCGATGCCTAAGGCCTTGCATACCTGTTCCAGGGCTGCACCTGCCCATTCCGTGACGATGCCTGCCCATTCCATGACGATGCCTGCCCATTCCATGACGACGCCTTCCCATCCCGAGGGCTCCCAAGGAACTCACTCGGGATCTGCAGGTGAGCATGGTTCTTGTCAACTGCAGAAGTCGTTATCGTCTCAACATGGGCACAGCTTCCAATGGTCACCACACAACACCTGCCCACTCCAACAGTTGTCAAGTATTGGAGCCCATAGGTGAGCACACAAGCCATGCAATGATCCCCTCACTTGTTAATGTCGACCAGGAGGATGGCCAGACGAAACTAACTTGTGCAGTGCCATTCCAAGGAGGCCCAAGTTGACGGAACAGACTAAATTCATGCACGACATAATCACGGCCTCATTTCCACACTTGCGCGCCTCGATTATGATCTATAATGCATTCCCTGATGCAGCTCTCATCGGAACTTTTGTTTTGAGAGCATTCCTTGCTGCAACTTCTCACAATCTGCATGCTGTACACGTCCACCAGTGCATACTCCATGATCATGTGTATCTTTCCAAGATGATCATGCTGGTATGTCATAGTTTGTATTTCTCTGAAAGACTCTGATAAATGAGTTCAGCCCTGAGTGCACATTACTGTATTTTGTGCAGAGGTCAAGGAGCACTGTGTGGCTGCTGTCGCACTTTTGATCAATGTCAATGACTCACCAACCTTGATTGTGGACCTAATCGACAGGCAGCTCAATGACAACTACAATTATATTTTCCCGAGACGTTCAAATGTAAGTCTTCCATGGGTTTGGCTCGTAAATACTAAGACATTTGACAGAGTCTTAATATTCTAAGTGCGGCGCCAGCTCGTTGTTTACCATATCACAGCAATATTATCACCTCCATGATTCGTGACCTTTTCTTCACAGGTCCTGTACCATTTTCTACACAGCACCGGGATCTCTTCCCAACCCAGCCAGGAGTTAATGGAACTGTTGCTTATGAGATTCCAAAGTCGATGCTTGCCTTAGTTTAAACAGCAGTAAGTTTTTCCTTTTTGATTGTTGTTTATGTTTTGATTGTTCTCGGAATCAAGTATTGTAGGAATATCAGTCGGCACTATCTGGCTGAGTAAGGCTGATTTCCATTTATGGATTGTTCCAAATATGGTAGCCACACGTGCAGTAGCTTACATGTAAAGACTATGCCAGGCTTATTGAATAGGGGCAGAGCTCCTTCGTATGGACGCTCATCTCTTGCTCACTCCCTTCAGGAGCCAAACATATAATATATTCCTTCAGGTTATGGGCCCTGGCCCCATAGCTTAAAAACCTCAGGCCAGGATATCATATTACTCTATAATCATACAATTCCCCTTTCCCTGCGCGAGAATTATCACACCCCTATTATGCCTCCTTATCGATTTGCGGACGAGGATGAGCTACAGGACCCCTCCTCATCTGAGGAGGAACTCTTTATTACTGAAGTCAGAGGTTCAGATTCGCAGGTGACTCGTGTGATTGAGCCGCTGAACGATGAGAACTGGACAAACTGGCACCAGAGGATGATGAGGATGTTACGCTCCTGTGACGTACATCACTACATCGACAGATCCTTTCCACGCCCTCCAGTCCTCAGAATGTGGAAGCCTGGGATAACAACGACAGCTATGCCCAGACACTCATCACAAATAATATAACAGAGTCACAAATGGATCATACACACCACTGCAAAATGGCAGCGCAGATCTGGGCGAACCTAGAGGCCGTGCACCAGACAAAAGGGTTAAACACCTATTTTACTCTCCTCTACGCTCTCAACCACATTGTTTCCGACAAGAATACTAATATAACAGAGTTGCTTCACCAAATGACGAGCCAGTGGGAATGTCTCATTCAGGTATGCAACACTCACATGCCAGTGGATGACGAGTCCTTCAAAATCCTCATTGCATGGGTGCTCCCATGTTCTTGGGATGCGTTCACACAATTGTATGTCGGAGGGGAGTTTGGAGACCAACAGATGGACCTGCAGAAGTTGGTGAGCTCACTCAAGTTTATTGGTTTTATAAAGGAGGAGGGAAGACGCCAAGTACGCAAGAACAACGGTGGCAGCGTCAATCAGGCTGTCGGACAGAAACCTTCTCTCACTCAGCGCATGGGAGATGCTTGGCCTGGGAACTCCAGTGGAAAGCTCAGCCAACATGTGAAACACAAAATGAAACATTGCACTCACTGCAGAAGAGACGGCCACAACACAAAGGACTGTCGCTACCTTGACAAACCCAAGTGTACAGTTTGCGGGAAGTTTTCTCATGTGGCTGAAAATTGTTGGAAGAAGAGAAAGGTCGGCGATGGCGAAGGTGGCGGCAGTGGTAAGGCTTCTACCTCTAAGATCAAAGAAGTCCACAAAACCACCTATGATGAGGACGTTGTGCTCACCGTAACAGAGAATTGAAGCGAGCCGGAGTACTTTGGTGAGTTCTATAACTTTGAGGACTACAACCCTAGTGATGTTACAGCAATCGACACACGCACTATTTGGTATGACTGGTTTGCCGATAGTGCGACAACGTCACACGTTGCGAATGAGCGCACCGCGTTCGCAGAATACAAGCCACTTCAGCATGCCTCTGTGATCGGCGTCGGCAGTACCAAAGTCCCTATAAGTGGATGGGGCACAGTTGAACTCAAATCGTGGATAAATGGTAAAGTTTACCTTCTGCGGCTCGGGAGCGTCCTGCATATCCTGACCAATAAGAACAACTTACTTTCTTTGGGACGATGGGACCGAACAGGTGGAACATGCACATTTGGTCACGGAAAGCTCACGCTGACCACCAAGGGTGGAACACAAATAGCCATTGGGCAATTGGCACAAAATAATCTATACAAACTGGATGTTACTAGATGTCCAAGCCAAAAGCTGCTGGCGAACACTTCCACTACCTTCACCACTTCTGAAGTACTCCCAAGCTGGGAGACTTGGCACCGAAGGTTCAGACATGTTAGTTACACCGGGCTAAAGAAGTTGCTAGATGACAGACTCGTTGACAGTTTCCGCGTGGACACCGAGACGCCCAAGCCTGATTGTGTCACATGTACCAAAGCGAAACAGACGGAAGATGTCTATAATGAGAAGTCAGTCTGGGAGACTTCGCCTGGTGAGCTCACTCACATGGACCTTTGGGGAAAATATGACAAGCTCTCCATCAACGGGAATCAATACTTCCTCTTACTCGTCGACAATGCGTCGCAATATATGACATTTACCTTCCTGAAAGGGAAAGATCAGGTGGCACAGGCAGTGAAGGACTACCTGACACACCTTGGGGCTAATGGGAAACCTCCACGTGCGACTCGCACGGACTGGGGGAAAGAATTCATAAACAAGCCTTTGAGGACGTGGTGCCATGAGCGTGGAATAGACAATCAGATGACGGCGCCCTACTCACCTGCCCAGAACGGCATAGCCAAACATGCAAACCACACGCTGGTAGTTTTACGATCCTAGCGGTGGACTCGTAGCCTCTGTGCTACTACCACTTAGTCGTAAGGTAAGGGTCGGGGTGGGCTAACGGGCCGGGTCGCTGACTAAGCGCGAGAGCGGTGACCTGCACACTGCAGGGGAGAGGACAAGGAGAGGATGGCAATAGCACTTGGATTCAACAGGGAAGCAACAAGACTAGAACAAAGAATACAGAGTAAACTACAGGTCTTTTTATATACTGAAGAAATCCTATTTTTAGTGTGATCTCTGAGCTGGCAGGAAGTCTGGAACAAGTCTGGAATACAGAAGCAAATCAGATACAGAAATCCAGAAGCAGAAGCAGAGAAATCTAGGCTTGAGAAGTGAGGATCTGAAACGATCGATGGCACGATCTGTGATCGTGACAGGTAGAGCTCGCCCGTGCGATGTTACACGGACAAGAGATGCCCGAATTCCTGTGGGTAGTGTTCGTCACAGGTAACCCGTGGGTCACTCGACCCTTACCCGCACCCGTACCCGGGCTCACGGGTATGGGTACCGACAACTGTGGGTATGGATACTTGCGGGTTGCACGGGTCGGCGGGTTGGCACTGCGGGTCAGAATGACAACCCCAAAATGATTGCTGCACAACTATACAAAGTACTACTGTAAGATAATAACTACGAATCCCGCGGCGTCGTCATCGCCCCCCACCGTCGTTGCATCACCACCGCCGTCTGTCGTGGTGTTGTGTCGTCGTCATCGTCCGAGTCGTCATCGTCGCTGCTGCAGTTGTCGCTGTTGTTGCCATCAACTTGAAGATCGTTGTCGCTGCTGTTGTTGTTGTCGTCACTGCCGTTGTCACCGTTGTCCGAGTTGTCGTCGTCGAGTTGCTCGGAGGTGCAGCCGAGCGCTGCCTCGCCGTTGCTCCGAGTCCTGCCGCATCATGATGCCGTTGTTGTTGTTGGGGTGCCGCAGGCGTTGCATCTGTGACTTGCGTTGCCAGTGGTATGGTGCTGGTGGTTGGTACGTTCAGCTCGGGGCTGGCAAAGCGATTGTTGTTGTGGGCGTTGTGGGTTGTCGTAGCGAATGCAGCGCAGGCGGGGTTTGCCGTTGATTCGTTCCCAGCTTAGTCACCTTATCGATTGTCACGCACTTCTCATGCAGCCCCGCACGCACTGCCAACCGCCACCACCACCGCCAGGGCCCTGCCATCGACAACGGCAAGACAATGTCAACGACGACAACCACAAAGACAACAGCGATAGCGACGACAATGACAAGGCGATATCGACAACAACGAGGCAACACGACTCGGAGTCACACGACGACTTGGTGGACGGCTGTCGGCCACCAACCGCCACCACCACCGCCGCTGCCAGGGCCCTTCCATCGACAACAGCAAGACGATGTCGACACTGACGACAACGACGAAGACGAAGACAACGACTCGGAAGACGACAATGGCAACACCACCAAGACGTGTCGACAACAACAACGTGACTCGACGACCCAGGCGCGACGGGCATTTTCTTAAGGGTCAGTAGGTAGCAGTAGTAGCTAGTATATTCTGTTATGTACAACTGTGTATCTTAGTCCAAAATCAAGGTTGTAGTGTACTCAAAAAAACCCGCCAAACCCGTATGACGGGTACGGGTTCTGAACGGGTACCCGACGATGTACCCGTACCTGTACCCGTCAAACCCATACCCGGGTACCCGTGCGGGTTTACAAACCCGTGACGAACACTACCTGTGGGAATACGCTGTTTCCCATGCAGCGTATGTCCATAATCGTTCCTATACAAGAGCCCTATCAGAGGGTACTCTGTATCAGCTATGGTTCGGAAAGAGACCAGATGTCACTCACCTCAGAGAGTTCGGAGCACCGGTATGGGTGCTACTACAAGGCCAAGCCACACAGCGCAAAATGTTACCTAAGTTGCAAAGAAGGCCCTATGTAGGATCTGAAGATGGGCCAAAGGCCGTTAAGTACTACAACACGGAAACACGTAAAGTACTCACTTCTCGAAATTACTGATTCCTAGAGTTAACCCATGATACTCCTCCTACCAAGCCAATCGCCATGATTGTGCCGGGTGCACAGCATGAAGGGGAGCTGGGGAGACCAGAATGGGACACCCTGTCCACCAGCGGCGTATCAGACATACAGCCTAAAGATCTAGGGCAGAACATGGACAGAGGATTAAAGAGAAAGAGAAGTGAAGACATACCAGCAGAACCACCCCCCAAACCCCGAAAAACTCGTGGTATATGCACAGACTATCGCCGACTAGATAATCCATTTTCTGATTCGGAAGACAATGATACAGTCAATGCCGTGCAAGGGATAGTGACGCTTGGAGACCGAAGAGCCTCATGGAGGCAAAAGAGTCTCTCAAGTGGCCCGAGTGGGAGTGTGCGGTGAAGACAGAGCTTAGTCAGCTCAGTCAGATGGGTACATGGATACTCACCAACACACCTCCGGGATCTGTCCCTATAGCGAATAAGTGGGTGTTCGTAAGGAAGTACAGCAAGGCTGGAAACCTATTGAAATACAAAGCCCGTTTAGTAGCCAAGGGATGTGCACAGAGGCCAGGGTACGATTACAGCAAGACGTACTCACCAGTAGTAAGACTCGAGACACTTTGAGCTATCCTCACGCTAGCAGCTGTAGTGGACCTTCAAAATCAACAGATGGATGTAAAAGGAGCGTACCTTAATGGTGTTCTCAAAGAAAAGGTCTACATGCGGCAACCTGAAGGCTACAAAGATGGCACCAATCGAGTTTGTCTGCTCATCAAAACCCTTTATGGACTTAAGCAGTCCAGGCGTGAGTGGAACCATGAGCTCGACAGTAAACTGATAAAGCACGGATTCACCCCATTAAACGCAGATCCATGCACATACATCTGGAAGGGAGTTGACCTTTAAATAATCGCTGTTTGGGTCAACAACCTCATGCTCTTCGCGACGTCAGATATAGCAATGGAGAGTACAAAAGGGGACTTACACTCAGAGTGGGAAGTCACAGACTTAGGAGAGCCGACAAAGATCGTTGGAATTGAAGTCACTCGTGATGACACGTTGATCAGACTTATGCAGTGTGATGAACACTCACTCAGAGTGTTCGTGCAGGACACTTGGCCGACGGAGATCTTGAGGGACGATGAAGACGTAGGGGGACGAGTGGAGTAACTTGGCTAGAACGAGGAGAGCGAGAAGCGTGTGAATCCAAGCTATGGTTAATAGCGAAGAAAGGCCTAGGAGGTGCTTTCCAAGTGGGAGTCACAAGTGGATAGTCTGAGGGACTATCCGTTGTATTGCTCTAGCTTATATACCTGGGTACAAGGTCTGTGCGTACTTTAGGGGAGGCCTACCGCCTTCCCACTGGTGCTGCGCATGGAAGCTTCTGGAAGCTTTCTAATAATACTAGCCAATGAGAATAATGCATGAGATCGTACGACTGCTCCGCAGTCGATTGCGCAATAAGACATGACTGCTCCGCAGTCCAATAGGATTAATCAAGGAGTGGTACGACTTCTAGTCGTCAGATGTCTTGATAAGCGATGACGTGACCAGTCACGTGATTGTCGGAGTTTGAACTTCAAACTCCGATCTCGGATTTCCTCTTTAGGAAGTTGATTATGTAAGACCGGGCTGACACAGACCGGCCTTACCGCGCAAGTTACAAACCGTAGTTCCTAGGTTTGTGACAGTATCCCCTATTTACGGGTTGTTACGCCGTTTAACAACCTAGAGGTTACTTGGCTTGGGTGCTCGTGGGTGCTTGTGGTGGAATTGATGTACAAGGGTCTTGGCATGTTTCATTTGTGATGCAGGGAGCCAAGAATTCTCGGAATCAGGGTAACCTTTCCATTTCACCAGATACTGTATGCCCTTTCTGTTGGCTGAAGGTCTGGACTGGAGGATGGTTTCTACTTCATAGTGTTCGTCTTCTCCCTGGACTATATCTGGGGGTGGTCTGGTGAAGTTAGGTCCATGGGTGGTGGTTTCTTTGTATGGCGAAACAAGGGATATGTGAAACACTGGGTGGATTCGCCAGTTCTTGGGTAGTTGGAGTTTACAATTAACTCCCCAGGTGGATATGACTTTGAATGGCCCGTGTCGTCGCGGGGCTAACTTGGCTTTAGGGTGCGTGGTGTGGATGTTCGTTCCTTCTAGCCAAACTTGGTCGCCTGTCTTGGGTTCATAGGTGCTCGTGGATACATGGGTGCTTTTTGTGACTTCGGCAGCTACCTTCAGTGCTGTGGATACTTCAGCGCGAATTTGTTCTAGGGATCGAAGACGTTCTTCTACTGTGGGTGTCTTGGATGCGAAGTTGACAGGTGGAATGAATTCTGGTTTATAACCGTACCAGACTTTGAAGGGTGATTTCCCCGTGGCGCTGTGTTGTCTTGCGTTGTGGGCGAATTCCATGAAGGGTAATAATTCTACCCAGTTGTTGACTTGAAAGTTGCAAAAGACGCGGAGGTACTGTTCTAGTTCTTGGTTAACGCGTTCTGTTTCTCCATCCGTTTGTGGATGGAAAGCCGTGGACATGGTTGACTTGACTCCTAGCTTGCTCCAAACTTCTTGCATTACTTTGGACGCAAACTGTGGTCCTCTGTCGGATATTACTTGGTGTGGCAGACCTGTTCGTCTCCAGATTTGTTCTAGGTATAACTTGGACGTTCCTTCTGCAGTGATGGTTTTGTTACAGGGTGCAATTATCGTGGCTTTGCTGAGTTGGTCCACTACAACGAATAGTGAATCGTATCCTTGGGAGATGGGGAGATCCGTGATAAAATCCATAGTGATGATTCCCCAAATTTCAGTGGGAACTTGGTTTGGTTGCAGGGGTACTTGGTTTCTTGGTCTGATCTTGGTCGCCTGGCAAGTGGCGCATCCGTCAACGTAACTTTTGACAAAGGTGGACATTCCTGGCCACCAGAATTCTCGTGAAACTAATTCGTAAGTTTTCCATCTTCCTGGGTGTCCTGTGGCTAGATGGTCGTGGTACTGCTTGACTATTTCTCTTCGCAGTTCTTCGTTCTTGGGGACATATACCTGTCCTTTGTACAAGATGATTCCATCTTCTAGGTTCCAGTCCTCTAAACCTTTCGTGAGGGATCGAGGACCACTTTTTAGAAGGATTTCTAGGGCATGGCTGACTTCATTGTCGTATTCTTGGGTGCTCTTGATTCGCTGTCGTAGCGAAGTATTTCCATGAACTGTGATTGCCGTGGGTCGAACTGCATGGATTGCGAAAAATTTGTTATCCAGGAGCACACGCTCTTCATTTTCGTGTGCTATCCCCTCTTTATGGTCTGGACGCCTGGACAGGGCATCCGATTTATTCTGTACGCCGGGCTTGTGGATGATCGTGAACTTGAAGCGCGAGAGGAACAAGGCCCAACGGGCCTGTCGGCGAGTAAGCGTCTGCTTCGTGGCAAAATAGACCAAATTTCCATGGTCGGACCAAACTTCGAGGGTATCATCGCGCCCCTCCAGGTAATGGCGAAAAATTTCCAGGGCGCGGATGATGGCAAGGAGCTCTTTGTCGTGAATTTCATAGTTCCGTTCGGCAGGCTGGAGTGACTTTGAATGGTACGCGACGGGGTGCCAACGGTTGAGAGCATCAGGTTGCTCCAAGATGGCGCCAGTGGCAAAATCACTGGCGTCCGTGATGAGCCGAAAAGGCTTTCCGTGATCCGGTAACGCGAGTACCGGTGCTGTGGTAAATGCTGTGATAAGCATCTCGAATGCTTTAGACACTGCTTGGTTCCATAGGAAGGGTACCTCCTTCTTGGTGAGGTCAAACAAGGGGCGCGCTATGGTAGAAAAATCCTTGATGAAGCGCCGATAGAAGTTGCAAAATCCTAGGAATGCTTGGACGTGTTTGACTGTCTTGGGAGGTGGCCAGTCGATAATTCCTGCCACCTTGGCTGGGTCCATGGCTACTTGACCCTCGGAGATAACGATTCCGAGGTATTCTATGGATGTCTGGGCAAAGGAGCATTTCTCCGGCTTCAAATAGAGGTCAGTATTTGGCTAAATGCGCCAATACTTCGTGGGTGAGCGTGGTTAACGTGGCAAGGTCTTCTGCGAATATCAGGATATCGTCGAGATAGACGACAACGTGTCCTTCGTCTATCAAATCTTCCAGGATATTGTTCATGAACGTCTGGAACGTGGCTGGGGCATTGCAGAGACCAAAGGTCATGACTGTGGGTTCGTACAGTCCTAAGGGTGTCTTGAAGGCAGCTTTGTACTCGTCTCCTTTCCGGACACGTATGTTGTTGTATCCCCAACGGATATCGAACTTGGTGAAATACCGGGCGCCGCGTAGCTTATCGATAAGCTCAGGGATTAGTGGCAAGGGGGCGGCGTTCTTGATTGTTACTTCATTGAGTGCCCGATAGTCCTGTACCGGGCGTAGTTTTCCATCTTTCTTGTCGATAAAGAAGAAAGGGCTGGCCATGGGTGACTTTGAAGGGCGAATGTATCCCCTTTCTAGGTGGTCCGTGATATATGTTCGTAACGCGTCCGATTCTTTGGGCGTGAGTCGGTAGATGGAGCAGTTCTTCATACTAGCTCCTGGCTTGAGGTCAATGGCATGGTCCCATGGCTGGTGTTGTGGTAGGCGGTGCGATGCCTCCTCGCTAAATACCTTGGTGTACTGAGAGAACTGGGATGGGATGTGACTCGTGGATGGTTTGGGCGCTGTTCTGGCCGCAATTTCTGTGCTTGTGGTAGTTTTCCAGATCATGATATCTTCATGTTTGGTTTCTTGGTGCTGGATCAGGAACGGCTCCATGGCCTCTTGGCTATAAGTAGGTTCGTCTGCGTTTTGGGGTTCTTCAAGTGTTTGTATAACATTGATCGTGGTTGCTCGTGACTGTGGTTTTGTTGCTGTGATTGACAAGGACTTGGTTGATAATGTGCAGGTCGGAGGGCATCGGGTAAACGCGAGCTGTGGTAGGGCCCAGTTAACCTCTGGGTTGTGTGCTCGAAGCCAGTCCGTTCCTAGGATAATGTCGTGGTCGCCTAGCGTGGTTACATAGAGTTCTGCACATTCGTCGTGGTAGTTTCCATCGGATGTCTTTATCCAGATCTTCTGGATTGTCGTATATCGCACTGATCCCTGTTTGTTCAAGGTTCCATCCACGTTTTTGACTGGTAGTGGTTTTACTAGGGTCTTGAGTGTCAACGCATTCCACGTTGCAAAAGCTTGGTCAATGATAATTCCTTCCGCGCCGCTGTCTAGCAAGGCTCGTGCACTGATTTCTCGGCCTGTCGTCTTTCCGACTAGAGCGACTCTGAGCGTAATCGATGGTGATCGTCTATTTCGTATAGTATCACCTGGTACAGGCTCGGAGTCCAACGTCTCTAGCAACGAATAACTCTGGATAAAACTATGGTTGGCCAACTGTAAAGTCCTGACTGACAGTGCTTCAGCAGGACACTTCAAAAATCCTCCGGTAGAGGAGCAGAGTGGGGGCGAGGAATTATGATGTGTGCTGGTGGACCGTGGTACATTGCCGCTATCTGGGCAGGGTGATCACTTGGGGGATCCTCGTAGGATTCGTCTTGGATCAGAGCCGCGTGCGCTCTGAAATTTCCTGACCGCTGATTACTGGGTCGTCCATTCCCTTGTCCTTTGACGTTTTGGGAGCTTTCCTTAGTCCGGCAGTCCTTGGCTCGGTGGTTCGGCTTTCCGCAATAAAAGCAGAGCTTTTCCTTGAAGCGTCTGTCTTTTTCTTCCGTGGTTAACCTGCCTGCTACCTGAGGCCTTACGGTTGTGGTGGCGTTGACTTGGGCGCCGTCATCTTCGGCGTACATGGCCCTATTCTTAGGCCCTTGGAATCTTTGTCCCGTAAATGCTGGGTTACTGTAGAGACACCATACATTGTCGAATTCTCTGGCTAGTTCGACCAATTTGTCTAGAGTGGTTGGCTGTGGTGATACACCGATAATCTTCTGGTGTAGGGGTGCAGGAATCGCCTTTCTAAAGGCGAACATCTTGGTTTCTTCGTTTGCCCCAGATCTGGATGCGTATGTGGACCATTTTTGGTACCACTCATTGAAGGGCTTGCCGCCCATGCGAAGGGAATACATGAGGTTGGTCGATTCCAACTTGGTGTGTGACGGGACAAAGTGTTTCTTGAAGGCATCCCTGAAGTCGTTCCAGGTGCCAAAATCTATGGGCGTGGCTGTAAGGGCTTTACTCTGTAGGTCTTGAGCCCAATCTCCGGCTGGAGTCCCGATCTTGAAGTGCGTCAAGGCAGCTGATACGCGCTTGCCTTCGTCGCTATACGTGGATTCATTGAGGTAATAGTAGTTTTCAACACTACTCCAGAAGGCTTCTGCCTGGTCTTGTTTTCCGTCGAACGGTGCTGGGGGAGTTCCTAACAACTTGGAACTTGGCGTGGTCATGGCTTTGATTTGTACTGGGGTTACTGGTGGTGGACTTGGTGTTCGACTCTTGAAACCAAATAGCTTTGGTTGCTTGGGTGTCAGTACTGGGTAAGTTGCTGGTCCGGATGTGCTTGGTGATCCCTCTCTTGCTGGGGTGTGTGGACCGGATAAGCGGGCTAGCGCAGAAGTTACTGTCTTGGTGGCCGCTTCTAGAAGACCTGATACTTCTTCCTGTTCTGTATCCTCTTGGTCTGTACTTGGTGGCGGGGAAAGTTCCGATTCCTCCGCGTCTGAGTCTGGAAAGACTACTCTTCGGTTGTTCTTGTAGACCCACGCGCCTCGTTTGTTTGACCAACGGACTTCTTTACCAACGTATTTAGCAGCAAGGTTATGGTGGTCGTAAGATCCTTTGTCAAACTGATTATATCCTGGGTAGGCGTCCTCGTAGTCGTCTTTGCTTAGTTTTCTTTGGCTTTCCTTGAAGTACCAAGGGAACTTTCCGTTGGAACTGGTGAGTTGGTGCTCGTTCCAAAGAACGTGGACTAGGTTGTCGTCAAGACCGTAGTAGGGTTTCTTGAAATAGGTTGGTACGAAGGCTAGTTCTTCTGGCGTAAGATCTCTTGTAGAAAGGTCTTGGGGATCGCTCATTCGTTAGAGCGCTTGACTAATCTTGATACTGTCCAACCGTCTGATTCCCAGGCGTAAAAAACTTTATACGCCTCTTGAAGCTGTATTCCGTGAACAGCGCTTGGTCATGTGCTTGGTCGGATCCAACAATACTCTTCGAATATTCCGTAGTGCGTTATCAATGTACTGGTTTTCCACAGGAGACCTTGAAATACTAGTGGGTCCGTAGTAATGTCTCGGATGTTGTCTCGTGTGTGTTGGAGGTGCAAGGGGACTTGGTTTCTCTGGAATATGAGTAGACAATGTTGCTTGAACACTTGGAGTTCTCTTGGGTTTCTCGTGGGTAAGGCTCTTGACAGGAATGGCACCTCTGGTAGGTGGTAGTACGTGGGCTGGGTTGCTAGGAACTGCGTTTCCTCACTACTAGTGGAGGGTTGACGAGTTAACGAGGGGAGCTCTTGGTTACTTGGGTACGTGGGGGTTGCTTGGACTGGATTTCTTGGGCGTGTGTTCCGTGGTGGGGTTACTCTCCTAATATCTCTATTAGGGATGACTGGGAGGTTTTCTGGAGAGGGAAGTGGCGTATCCCTTCTTGTGTATTGACGTCTTTGTCTTCTTGGTCGCTGAGATACTTGCTGTGAAGCCAGTGTGATAGCCCAATTTACTGCGCTTTCAGCCAGGATGTTTCAATCAAAGGACCTTCTATATTTCAATAGAAGGTAGGTATGCTTGGCCAGGGGCCCACAGTACTACACTAGGTGGAGTAGGTGGGGTATCGGGACGGTAACCGCAGTCGCAAACTTCTTTACTACACCAACAAACTGAATTACTAACCCACTGGTTGGAAGGTTCTGGTTCTCCCCAACCGGCTAGTGAATCAGTAGATGTAGAGGGACTTGGGGGACTGCTGGGTGGCAGGGGTTCGTTGTTCCAAGGTGGCAGGGGTTCGTTGTCGTTTTCCAAACGGTCGACGAAGTCATTGTCGTCGGGGGTCTCTGGTGGCTGGTGGAAAATCCTCGGGTTGACAATGTTTTGATCTGGATTTTCTAGGGTGGTTTCCCACACTTGATCCCACTTAAGGGTGTATTCTCTACCTTCGGTGATGACTAGTTGCGGTCCAAAGGGGGTAACTTCAATCCGAAGTTCTTGAAAGGATATCTGGACTTGTTCGTAGTCCAGCCGATATCGCTCGAGGAAATAGTGACGTTCTCCGTTCAGGAGTTGTTGAATGAGGTCGCTCCTCCTTGGTGGGGATAGGTGAACGAACCAAAGGTAATCTTCTTTGCACCAAAGAAGCAGGGACTCGATGGGGGAACCGTGGATGTTGCAAGTCTTTGCAAGGTGCCAATACAGGAGTTGTTCTTGGGATAGGTCGGCGAGGCGGGCAAGGTTACTGGAGACGAAGTCTTGAAACTGGGATAGCTTGAGTACTTTACCGAACGGAAGTAATTGCTCAAGTCTCTTGATTATTTGGGTGTTGTCGCTCCAAACTTCAATGGTATCTGAATGAGCGAGATTGTAGAGGGTACTTGGGGGGTAGTATAATCGGAGTTGACGTTCACGGTGGGTTTCAAAGAGTGCTTCAGAACGTCTTACTTGTTCTTCTTCTGAGATGAGGACTGGGAAGTGATGGGACACTAAACCCCTTTTATTTCAATCCAGACGCCAACTAACTACAACACTTACTAGTACAGTAAGTGGTTATAGTTCCTGCTGGTCTGGGTAGGTAGAAATAAACAAGAAGGGGTCAGCAGGGAGGCGTGGGGTTAAGCAGTACTGGAGAAGGGGGGGACTGGTCCTAATAGCGTCCTCGAAATGATAACCTTGGTCTATTACAAAAATACAGTTTTCCCAGAACGCGAGGTATCCATACGTGGAGATGATTCTTCCGTCTAGGAAGTCTTGGAGTTTGAGGGTGACAAGGGTGCCGACGTACACTTGTTTGACGATGTTGTTGAGGGGGGCAAACACCCGCTTGATACCTTCTCGGAAGCTGTACTTGATGGTTCCGAGGGGTAGGTCTTGGCTGGGGAGGTCGAGGACTGCTTGTGAGCAAGCGTACAGAGGGGGAATGCCAAGGGAGATGGCCAGGGGACGGTGACGGGGGTAAATCGTGAAGTAGTGAGGGGACCGGAACCGGAAGGGGGTAACACCAGGAAAGTTCAGGGGGTACGAGAGGAGGTGGTCAATGGACGGGAGTTGGGTGAGGGAGGTCTGATAGAACTCCGAGATGGGGCGCCACTCTTCTCCTTGGGGGGTCTGGACGTTGATGAACTGATGGGGGTGCGGGCCGGTGGTGATGTTTACGCAAGACGGGGGGCGTACTACTGGGGCAGGAGGGGGAAGGTTCTCCTGGTTTTCGTGAGGGAGGTCCTGAACGGGGGTGTCAACACGTTCGACTCCTTCAGCTACGTGCTGGTAGTCGATGGGCGAGTCGATACGAGGGGGCAGTGACGAGGGACGAGGGGGTGGCGAGACGAGGCGGACCGATGGCGAGGGGATGTCCAAAAGAGGAGACAGGGGACTGAGCAGGGGGGACCGGAAGTCTTGGACCGGATCTGGGTACACCAGTTCCGGGGACGGGGAGCGAGAGGGGAGCGGGGCACCGGACCGAATAGCAACCTGGGACCTTATATCAAAGGTCGGGGATGAGGGACGAGAGATGGGGGATGGGACACCGGAGTAGGCAGGGTACTGGTTGAGATCAAGTAAGATGTACTCGACTCCTTGATGATCAACCTCTTCGTACTGAAGAGGTGTGGTGGGACGTGGGGATGGGGGGTGACTGGTGACGGGAGTGGAGGGCGCTGTGAAAGCAGCCGGGCCTTGGGGGAGAGCGACGTGCTCAACGACTTGGAGGGGGGTGTTCAAACCCACCGGAGATAAGGGGAACGTGAGAGGAGAGGAGGGGGCACGACGTGGAGGGGGTCCGCTATACTGGGGCTCCCAACTAGAGTAATAGGAACTGGAATCGCCGTCCCAGTGACCGAAATCGTCTCCGAAATCAGACACTACAAGAGAGAACCGGGTTGGTTAAAGAGACTATCCAAGTGTGATGAACACTCACTCAGAGTGTTCGTGCAGGACACTTGGCCGACGGAGATCTCGAGGGACGATGAAGACGTAGGGGGACGAGTGGAGGAACTTGGCTAGAACAAGGAGAGCGAGGAGAGTGCGAATCCAAGCTATGGTGAATAGCGAAGAAAGGCCTAGGAGGTGCTTTCCAAGTGGGAGTCACAAGTGGATAGTCTGAGGGACTATCCGTTATATTGCTCTAGCTTATATACCTGGGTACAAGGTCTGTGCGTACTTTAGGGGAGGCCTACAGCCTTCCCACTGGTGCTGCGCATGGAAGCTTCTGGAAGCTTTCTAATAATACTAGCCAATGAGAATAATGCATGGGATCGTACGACTGCTCCGCAGTCCAATAGGATTAATTGAGGAGTGGTACGACTTCTAGCCGTCAGGTGTCTTGATAAGCGATGACGTGATCGTCGGAGTTTGAACTTCAAACTCCGATCTCGGATTTCCCCTTTAGGAAGTTGATTATGTAAGACCGGGCCGACATGGACCGGTCTTACCGCGCAAGTTACGAACCGTAGTTCCTAGGTTCGTGACACTTGGACGATCACGTGCACTGAGTCCCACACATCCCCAAACACCATGGGGCGTGCGTAAACACATTTTCCCTCACATCTGGGCTTCAGCCCGGCTTCATGCAGGCTAGATAGGGCTGATGGTAAATCTCCTGCTATCTAGCACTAGGCGTCGACTTTGTCGACTTTGACCTTGCTTGTGTTTGTTGCTGTTGTTTCAATGTCGCTTTTTATTTGTTTTTAAATATGTTTGCGTCATCAAGGTTCCTTTTATGTGTAATCCGCTTGTGGAATAATGTCAAATGATGTTGTCCAATTTTTCTTGTGCGTAAGGTGTCCCATTTGTTGTGTGGTAGCCCCTTTGTTTTCTTATTTCTGCACGCTCATGGAGCATGATCTTGTAAACCGGCAATCCCAATTCCTTCAGTCTGAGTTGTACAGTCCTACCTCTGCTTTTTTATCAGCTGTTTCTTGGCGCTCAGATCGTTATGGTAACGTGTTGGTTGACCAAAAAACAAGGGGGAATGCGGTCGCGTCAGTGGTAGGACACGTTCTTCCCGGTCATTTGGATTGTGGCCCCAGAGGCAATTTCTCCAATCTTGGGTTCGGCTCTTTGCAGACGTCAAAATTCCAATTGCATATCGGCAAGCCGTTTGGCACTGTTTTCGCCGCCGACTTCGACAAAGCGCTCGCCAATTTTACAACCATTCAAGGGCAAAAGGCGACCAAGGGCACATGTGTTAATTTTATAGTTATCAATGGCAAAGATACGAATCTACGTTTCGCGCGAAACATTTATGATAAACGGGTGTGTTTTTTTCCGTTTTGTTTGCGAAAAAAGCGGTGTGTGATTGTTCAATAGCCTCACATAATTGGACAAACAGGTGGGGAGTATGTGCGTGATTTGCCAACCAGCGAGGAAGGTAAAGTTTTCGTCTTACAAAGTGTGTCAATGTGTTTACACACGTCAGTAGTATCGGAGGAGGTGGAAACCGTAGATTCGGACACAGAGCATTGGCCTGTTCCGCAAGAGCTGTGCAGTCATTTAGACGGCATTAAGCACGAATATCGCGTGGCGCCACTTCACGTCTTCAAAAGCGATCATCAATTTGTAGAGCCGTCGAATGTCAACGATGTGTTGGAAGAGTCGTTGGTTGAAATCCATTTTGAACTGCGTCACTATAGTTTCGCTTCGAAGATGGAACATTCTTTCAATGCATCAATTGAGCAGATTGTCGTCCTCCATCCCAGGATTGCTTGTCCTGCGTCTTCTTACAAGTGCAAAGACTATCGGACAGGGCCTATCGATTTGCGTGTGAGGAGTGCACGTGCACCGACTGCTGTTTCCCATCATGTGGGTCCCAGTAATTTCGCAGGCGCCGCGGAGGGGCACGTTGTACGTCTCAGTGAAGAAGGAGACGGTGTTGCTATGGTGGTAGGCGATTGTGGTGAGTGACGCGACGTCTGTTGTTAATACGGTATGCTAATGGTAACCTGGTAGTGGCGAAGACTTCCGAAGATGACCATGGAGTGAAAGACGCAGTTGCAAGCGAAGAGAAAGGAAAGTTTTGTCGCTTAACTCATTTCGTTATCGGAACCTGATAGGCCAATTGTAGAAGGTGGTTGTGCTAAAAAACGAAAATTGTCGACCGATGAAAACTGTGAAGGCAAAGATGGGAAGGAATAAGTGTCGCACGAAGATGTCCTTGTTTGGTTACGTGTTTGTGGATGTCGTTTGTGGGTTGTACGTTACCGTGGGAGTTGTATTTTGTGTACCGAGTGTGACTGTTGGTTAAAGTTTTCAAATAGAGAGTTCTGAGCAACGGACGGGTAAGGAGTTTAAGTCGATGTGACAGAGAAGGGGGTTGAAATGATAGTAAGCAGAATGCGTAGGGGTTACAGAGTTGTAGAGAGGTGAGTGCTTGGTTTGATGCGACGGTGTTCGCGAACATCGTTGCTAGTCCGAATGGATGGAGACGACGACAAGCGAAGCGAGAGCGGGACAAGAGTGGTGTTGTCGGAAGTGGCGAGAGCTGTGCGATCGACCGGGGAGAAGAAAAAAGTGGGGGGACCGATACTGCTATTTTGGAGTGACAAACGTGATGTGGACATACAAGTAGGACACTAGGTCGGTAGTAAGACAAGTATGTGGGTACGGTGAAGTAAGCATAACGGATCACGAGAAGTGGCATAGGAGCGCGCAAGGAAACGAGAACGAGCGTTTGAGAAGAACAAAGAAAAGGACGGAGAGACAATAAGCCAGGACGAGAAAGTGTTTTTTTTCTGAATGTGACGAGACAGGAAAGTATGATTTGCGGTTGACGGTGCGAGGCCTCGTTCGAAGTGGAAGGAAGGAGAAGGTGTTGCGTGTGACAGAATCTCATAGAATCTGTAGATGCGGATTACGTTTACGAATTTGTGGAGAAGTAAACAAACAGGGCGTACAGACCGTTGACTGACATCGTTCGTTGTTTTGCAGTACTGGTTTATGCGGAATCGAAAAAGCCGAATTCTCCTTCGTTGTATCGGGACGTTGTACTGTGTTCGACATCGGCCAATCGCCTGTCTTCTTCGCATAAGTCTTCGCTTGGATGGAGTGTGAATAATTTCTCGTCGAACCCGCACAAAAGTCTGATCGTACTTCTACCTCGACTCCTTGATAGTGCGACATATGCGTTGAATGGAGTTAGAGCGCTGGAAGGCAGTTTTCCAATGTCTACTATTACACATTCCATTGTTTGGCCTTGTGATTTGTAATCGGTGAAAGCGTACGCGGGAGTCAACGCGAATTGTTTTCTATTGATGGTACTTTTTTTGTCACTGGGTAGAGTGAAAGATGTTTGTGAGGGGAAAATGGGAAGAGTTCCCTGTGGAAGTCGCAGGACCATTTTCTGTGGCGGATTTAGTGGTTTAAACAGAACACATGCGGGGGGATATCTGAGTGGAACGATAGGAAGGTGAGGGTCGATTACTTCTCGTGGATCGAGGATGATGTCCACTATGATACCTCTCGAGCCGTTTGCCAGCTCCGCAGCGGGAGCGATGTTTTCGAGCAACATCACTTTCATGCCGATTGCCAGTTCGACTTTGTTTGGTAAGCGTTTTGTTTCATCTCCTTTCAATTTGGCGACGGTGAGTCGTTGTTTTGGCGTGAGTGTTTGGTGTTTTGAACTGTCTTCGGCATATACGACGTAGCAATGCTGACCGGTTTTCCCACAATGACGAGCTAACGCAAGTTCGTTCCATAAGATACGGACACTGTTTCGAGGGGTGATCAGAAACGTGTCATCCCATGGAGGACAAGAGAAGTCAGGTATATTGCATTCGGCGTCGTCTAACACAAGTTTTCTGATTTCGGCGATATCCGTTTTAGTGCAATCACCAGTCCGTGCCCGGTTTAGAATGGCATTCCACATCGGGTCTCGAACGCGCATTTGTTCGTCGAGTGTGATTACGACGTCAAATTGTTCAAACAGATTTCAGCCAATGTGACATGTGTTATCGGGGGGGTTCAAGTCATACAATTGTTTGCCTGAACTTGCTACCGGAGGAAATTGATGAAAGTCGCCAAACAAGGCAATGTTTAAACCGCCAAATGGTATGCCAGCGTCGACGTTTGCGAGGCTGGAACGAACAAAACCAGCGGCCTGCGATAGAGACGTAATCAAAGGAGTGGTTAGCATGCTCATTTCATCAATTGTCAACCAGAGTGCGCTTCCTAAATTCTTTTGTCGTTTATCGTGGACTGGTTTCCCAGGATGAGTAAGCCATTTCTCGCACTGTTGTTTGTGGATAGGGAGAGCCGCCCAAGAGTGGAGAGTTTGCCCCCCTATGATAGATGCTGCAACGCCTGTCATTGCTGTTTTTGCGAGTAATGCGGAAACACCGCAATCTTCAAAGCAAGTAGAGATCGCGTTCAGTAGAGCGGATTTGCCAGTACCTGCTTGCCCGTGAATGATCATCAATCTCTGTGGGGGGTTAAGGTGAGCTAAATGTGCTTTCAAATGGTGCGTGATAATGTGGTAAGCCATGGTTTGATGTCCATTAAGCACGGGTGAGGGAGAAGAAACGAGAGAGGAATCTGTGTCTACAAAGGATACAGCAGGTTCCGTAATGTTAGAACTTGTAACGTTTGGAAGGTCGTTTGCAGGAAACATGCTGTCGTTTGTACACAACGCTCCGTCGTCAAAGGTAGTATTTGTGCCTGTGTCCGTAAACGTAGTGAGAGTTTCGTCCCACAAACGAAGTCGGTTTATGTCTTCATCGTTTGCAGGAAGCGCAGGTGGACCATATGCAATACTGTATTCTTCGTCATCAAGTGCTCCTTTTGCAAGGCCAATGGCTACGGCGGTTTCAGCGTGTAGCAGTTCGCGAGTTGCAAAAGGTCTGTCGATTGCTTTGAGAATGGCTTCCTCAGTAATTTCGGAAGTGAGTTGGGTGTTTTCTTCCACACGGTCCGTTTCTGTTTGCGGACAGCTCTGAGATTCCACGATGGCGTCCGACTCCGTGATGTTCTCATCCGTGGTGTTCTGTCGTGATCGCACACTTTCGGAACATTTGTGAAAAAATTCGATGTTTTGTATAGTTGTGTGCGTTTCTTCTGAGGCGTCGGCAATGAAAAGATCGAAGGCTTCTTGGAAAGTGCTTTCTTCTGGCTTGAGATCATTGAGAGATCTCCACAGTTTCAACAAAGCAAGCATGGAGGCCTCGAAGAGGCCATTGACGTCGTTGTCGTCTCGTTTTGGAAACCAATACCCGGGAAAGTATGGCATGGTTTCGTGATTGACAGATCTAAGAATTCTACAAAACCCACTTCTGTTACTGTCCGGGCGGTAAGGAACGCGAACATTAGGTTTTCGTCCACGTGTAGACGTCGATTCTTGCAAGAGTTTGCCATGGTATGTGCCAAGAAAGAAATCGAGATAACACCACTGTTCAAGGTCGTCTCCACGATGGATGTACTCGCATACTTGTTCTCTGAGTTCTACTCTCCCGGCAATAATTTCGACGTTGACGACGTCATCATTCTATACAAATTTCAGTACTCATATTCGTTACACAACAGAGCTTTTTTTTTTACCTCGGCGTGAGAAGTAGGACAGTCTGAGGCGTTATCGTGTGCGATGACAGGGCATCGGTTTGTTCTAAAGCACTGTCAGCTTTTGTAGTTATCTTCGTAAACGAAGGCAATTTACCTGTTTTTCTCCAGCACGGGATATGTTTTTTTGAGTAAGTTGACGACAGGATACCAATGAATCGTCTCAAAGTGGTGTGAAATAAAGCGGTCTCCCCAACCCATCAAATAGCTGATTACTTCAGGTGCGCTCAATTCTTGTTGTCGACTTAAGGAGTTGACGCATCTTTGGATCATGCGTTTGTTAATGGTGGTCAGGTCTCACGTCTTTTTTCGTTCACGTGGTGAAACACTAATGATTTGGCGAGGAGAGCAGAGCTGTTAGATGTCGCGTTTTGTTTCTTCGCGACGTAATGTGTAATATACCATGCGATATCCTTCGTCTCTACTCCATTGGTGAGTAATTTGATGTCATGATTTGCGTGTATGCTTTGTAGAATAACTGGACACCAATTGTTGAAGTATCCGTATGTTCTTTTTGGACCCCATTTGCCGTCGGCGTCTATCCAATCGTGGCTTGATAAAGGAAAGGGTGCACATCGTTTGCATACAACGCATGAGTTGATCACTTTTATACAGGATTGGCCACATTGATGGACTTGAACCGTTCTGGCAATGCGGGTTTCGGCTTCGTCACGTCGCTGTGGGTAATCAGGCAGACGAGGATCGATAGGTCGAGAATATGCGACATCTCGTTGGCGAGGAAGAGATAAAACTGCAGTCCCGTGAACGTCACGAAGGTCGGCACGGATGTTTGCAGAGATGAATTGCCGTACTTTTTCTCTGAAATCTTCTGTCGATAAACGTGCTTTCATTTCTTGCAAAGGCACCGATCCTGTTAACCACAATATCATATGCAAATGAAGGGTTCCTCTGCCCTGTGCTTCGACGGTGCCGATGAAAGCAGAAACTTCTCCAAGGATTCCTGTTTTGCGTTGGATGGTTCGATTGTGTGCGTATCCTTCGATTCCTAAGAGAGTTTGCAGTAACGCGTTTATCGTCAGATGAAAGAACGAGGCGGCAGCAAAAGGATCTCCCGCAATGGCGACGGCAGAAGGATGTTGACCGCGAGTGTCACGGTCACAATCGAAGTGGACACTTACCATATGGTGATGACCCCATTAGTAAGTTGTAATGTGTCATGGACAGGTCTCAGTAAGCATTACGAGTCATATGGCTAAAGTAGTAATAGGGTTCGAGCTGTTATTGCTAGTCGTAGTACGGATTCAAGAGGAGTTTCTAAACTTCCCTCTCATGTATATATAGAGTCTAGAGAAGACCAAGTAACGCCAACTTGGTCTTCTTCAATCCACCACCTTCTCCTCTCCTCTGCACCTTACTCTTAAGGGGATTTGAACCGGACACGGGTCTCCCTGGAAGTTATAAGCGTTGTACCCTCCATTCCCAGTCACTCCCTTTATCTCTCTCTTCCCCTTACTCAAGGTCGTCATCCTGGGGAGTACGGTCACATGACCGTGGGAATATCATTGGACTCCGAAACCAGAGGCGACTCGCGAAGTCGAAGAACGCCCTTACGTGTCCAAGTCGGACAAGCGTCAGTGGAGACGTTACATTAAGACCAAGTTCCTCATTGTGGCGTTCACAACTCGAGACCGTTGGACGACCTTTAGAACATACTCCCTCGAACGAAGGGGAGATCGCAATGTACCAACACAATTCCTTGGAGCCGCAAGGTGGAGAGAATACCGAGGAGACACAGGATACTTTGTAGACTTCGCATCGGGACCTTCCCGATATCAACCAGTTGAGTTCAACTTCGAGAACGTGTGTTGGGTAGAGATTACGTGGAACCCAATCAACAGCCAGTGGGACGCGGTACGACCGGCAGGACGAAGCTACAACTGTGATATCGACACACGAGGACTACCAACAAGAGAACAGTGGGGGCATATCGACGGACGACCAGAAGAAGAGCCAAGCACATCAGAACCAAGGACCCCAGCACCCTCAGAGACAAGTGGAGACGACAACGAGGACAGCGAATCCGACCAAGAAGAACCGGAAACCAACGAGATTGCCCAAACAGCTGAGTCTCTCCACATCACGGAACCAGAAGTCATATGTTACGTTCCTTCCGGGACGTATCAATCCGACTTGGATTAGGGACCGGTTTGCTGAGGGTTGAGGCCAAACAGAGGCAACGGCGATACGGAAGTCGAGAATGATAAGGAAGAAGTCGGCGTACGACTTATAGTGGAAAGCTGATGACGGCGAAGAGGCAAGCACACACACAGGGACTAGGAGCTAAGGCGCAGGAAAGGGAAGGTATTCCTCAAGATATCAAAGCTAAGGAGTCTACACGCAGACGTCCTTCTACTTATACACAAGGGATGGAGCTTTGAAGCCCAGCAACCCTAATACACAGCCACGAACCCTAATACGAGTATCCAATGGCATAAGGCTCTCGATCAATCATCGGTCAGCAGTCACGATCCACATCACACGCTATCGGCCGGTCCGGGCACAAGCTCATCCGGACCCTTCTGGACAAGTCGAGGCAGGCCACGTGCCAGGGTCACGTGATGGCCGTCTTCCACTCGTCTACTCCGGTGAGGGACTCACATCGCGGTACGTCTGATCGCCATTCTTCAGCCAGTCCAGCAACTCTTCCTTGGTTGTGACGCTGTACGCATGGCTATCCTCCTCGCGGGGGTATTCCAGGGGCTCAAACGCAACACATACACATTCGATCCCCAGCAGTAGAAATGGCAACCGCAACAGAGACACGCACCGAAATAGTAGACAAAGAAGTCAGAAGGATACGGGAGGAAGCAGAGACCTACCTCCGACCTATCGACCCAGCATCTGGACATCAAATGACGGCCGATGAAGCGGCCATATTTAGAGCCGTCGGACCGGACCAACCCGACCCACCCCCAGGAGTAGGAGGAAGAGTACCACCACGACGATCAGGTGAACGGTTCCCGGGGGACTTCGGAGGAGGACCACCAGGAAGACCACAAAGGGGACCACCAGGAGGAGGAGGATTCCCCGGGGGAGGGTTCCCCGACCCAGGGGGACTGCCGGGCGGGGGAGCAGGACCGGAGGTTGACAAGCTAAGTGGCGAAAAACCCACGGTGTTCTCAGGCGATCGGACTAATTACGAGTCCTTTCTCACGCAATGGCACCTCTATTGGGGCCTTAACGCCGACGCCCCCATATTCCGCAATGTATATCAACAATGCCTACTCTTTCTAGGGTTTGTTAAAGGGCCCCTGGTCAGCAATTGGACGCTGGGATTCCTAGGATGGCTCAACGGAGAAGTACGGGGAGGGACAGATCGATACGACAAATTCCTGTGGGACACCCTCACCGCCGGATTCTCAGATCGATTCTCAAACGTCCTCGAACAAGAACACGCACAAGCCGCTCTGGCCAAAGGGTTTAAAATGATAGGAGACGACATCGACACGTACGTCACCAGCTTCGAACAGCTAGCTAGACAAGCTGACTACCGACTTAACGACCGACAAACCATCGATCGATTCACGGCGGGACTGCCGAGCCGACTATTCACAAAAGTCTACGAAATGGATAACCCTGGGACGTTTGACGAGTGGAAAGAGGCTGTCCTACGAAGACAAAAACAATACATCCATCTACGTGCCCGACTCAATCTGTCAACGCCCACCAGACTGCCGCCTCCGAGAAGCACCCCACGAGGGTATGGACAGCCCTGGGCGCCACCTAGATACCCACCACCGAGGGTTGACCCAAACGCGATGGATACGTCGGCCGATCGATCTCGAGCACGAGTTGCAGAAGTAGGCGACGTCAACCGAAACCACTCCCCATTTCCACCAAGGGGGGGACCTGGAAGAGGCAGAGGGGGCGGTCAACGCCGAGACATGAGGGAAGTCATATGCTATAACTGTAACAACCCCAGCCACTTCTCACGTGACTGCACTCGGCCCATAAAACCGAGGCAGTGGAAGCCGCCCCAAAGTAGCAGTCGAAGCATGGAAACGGACTACTACAGTCAGGAACCACCGGCAGCCCGTGTAGCAAGCACGTCAACGCCACAACAATCAGCAAAAGAATGGCTTGAAGGGGTCAGGGGAGCAAGCGATGAAGTAAAAGACATCATCTTCCAGGATCTGTGGAACCAGGAGGGTTTTCAGGACGCCTAAACCCATCGGCCTGGGTAAGGGCAATTAATTGTAACTCTGTAATCATGACTCGCTTCCACTCGCTTCGAATTCCAGTCTCGATTCGCACCAGTTACTCAATGGCCGACATCAAAGGGCTTGTCGATTCAGGAGCCACCGACAATTTTATACAACCCGCATTCGCCAAATGCATGGGGTTAGGACTGCAACCCCTGGAACGCCCCAAGAAAATATGGAACATAGATAACACAGAAAATAAAGCTGGGTCAATCACTCACTTCATCGACCTAGAAGTACAGACCAAGGGGATGCATAGAGTCATGCGGTTTCTAGTCACCGACATCGGAAACGAGGACCTGGTTTTCGGATACCCCTGGTTGGCAGCATACGAACCCACGATCAGCTGGAAACACGCCACCATTCACGAGGAGACTCTACCAATCGTAATAAGGTCTATCAATCCCAAGGCAACTCGGACCATCATCGCGGGAGCAATTACAACCACGGAAGCCAAAGACATAATTGCGGAGTTAGAAGAGGACTGCCAGATATGTACCACAGCCACCAAATTAGCAATCACCGCTAATCAAGACAAAATCATAGAAGCACTCCCAGAACCTTACCGGCGGTTCGCCAAAATCTTCGACGAACAAGAAGCGCACAGATTCCCACCATCAAGACCATGGGATCACGCCATT
This sequence comes from Lactarius pseudohatsudake, assembly GCA_021525015.1. Taxonomy (NCBI): domain Eukaryota; kingdom Fungi; phylum Basidiomycota; class Agaricomycetes; order Russulales; family Russulaceae; genus Lactarius; species Lactarius pseudohatsudake. The sequence continues at coordinate 28,160 of JAKELH010000357.1, forward strand.
GACTTCAAACCAAACACGCCCGCAAGTATCGACTGTAAAGTATACCCCATGACACAAGAAGAAGACGGACAACTGAAGGAATGGCTGGACGAACAACTAAAGATGGGATATATCCGACCTTCGAAATCTCCATACGCCTCATCCTTCTTTTTCATCAAGAAAAAGGACGGGAAATTGCGACCCGTCCAAGACTATCGCAAAATAAACGCATGTACTGTTTGTAACCAATATCCCCTACCGCTCATGTCCGAACTCATCAACGACCTCGGCGACGGGCACATATACACCAAACTCAACGTACGATGGGGGTACAACAACATACGCATCAAGGAGGGAGACGAACACAAGGCCGCGTTCAAAACCCGCTACGGACTCTACGAACCGCTGGTTATGTACTTTGGACTCACGAACTCGCCGGCCACTTTCCAGAACATGATGAACGACATCCTGTCTCCCATCATCATCCTCTTCGAACGACTGGGCACAATCATCCGGGTATATATGGACGACATCGGTATCGCATCTCATGAATCCGTCGGTCTCCAGGGACATATCGACGCAGTCAGCGCAGTCCTGCAAGTCGCGCTAGATCACGACCTCTACTTTAAACCGGCTAAGTGCTTATTTCACAAACCACGCATGGATTACCTGGGGGTAATTCTTGAAAAGGGGGTGACTCGCATGGACCCAGTCAAAATTTCGGGCATACGTGACTGGCCTCGCCCGACGAAGGTACGCGACGTACGCTCCTTTTTAGGCTTCTGCAATTTTTACCGCATCTTCATACGCGGCTTCGCCACACACGCCCGAGCTCTCAATCGACTAACACATAAAGACGCAGACTGGAGATGGACAACAGAGGAGGAAAAAGCCTTTCAAACCCTGAAGGACCTTGTAACACAAGAGCCGGTACTGGCACACCCTACGCTAACTGATCAATTCGAGCTAGAAGTCGACGCATCGGGATTCGCCATTGGCGCAGTACTACTTCAAAAGAAGCAAGATGGAAAACGACACCCTATCGCATACTTCTCCGCAACGTTAAACAAAGCAGAACGGAACTACGATATATATGACCTCGAACTGCTGGCCATCGTGAAGGCACTTAGACACTGGCGACCATTCCTCGCAGGATCGCCCCACAAGGTCAAAATCTTTTCAGACCACCTCAACCTAACGCACTGGAAATCTCCTCAGAAGATAAGTCGACGTGTAGCCCGAGAGGTACTAGAACTCATGGAATACGACTTCAAGATCCACCATATCAAAGGAACAAACAACGGAAGAGCAGACACTCTCTCCAGAAGACCAGACTACAACAGAGGAGAACGAGACAACGAGGCAGTTACAGTGCTACCAGAAAATACCTTCGTATGAACTATAACCACCCAGATACCCGAAAAACACGACCAGGACGAAGACCGAATCCGATCGTGGGTGGACCCCCACAAACTCAAACGAATCACCAGGGTATGGTACCGACAAGGGGCACGCGTCATTACGGGAAACACCAGCGACATCCGCACCATTATCCACAATCATCACGACCCACCCATATATGGTCACCCGGGCATCAAGCGGACGGCACGGATCATCAAAAGACACTACTGGTGGCTGGATATGATCAAGCATATAACCGAATATGTCCGAGGATGCGCGGAATGTCAAAGACACAAAGTCAATAACCGACCCACGAAAGCGCCCCTATCGCCTATCACCCCCATACCTGATGCCAAACCCTTTGAAGCCATCGCCCTTGACTTCATCACTAAACTCCCAGTCTCGCAAGGCCACGACTCCATCCTCACAGTCACAGACCACGACTGCACCAAAGCCTCCATATTCATCCCATGCAACGAAGAGATCACAGCAGAAGAGACGGCCACATTGTACGTCACCCACGTCTTTCGGAGATTTGGATTACTGGCGAAAATCATCAGTGACCGAGACCTGCGATTCACGTCCAAGTTCACCCAAGAGTTGTGCCGAATATTGGGCATATATCAAAATATTTCCACGGCCTATCATCCCCGCACGGACAGACAATCGGAGCGAACCAATCAATGGCTAGAACAATATCTAAGGTTCTGGACCAACGAACAACAAGACAACTGGGCACACTTTCTACCAATGGCGGAATTCGCTCACAACAGTTGGCCCCACGAAACGACAAGGAAGTCTCCATTCTCACTAATGATGGGATACGATCCGCGCGCTGATTGGGCTGATAAGCCATCCCCTATTCCCCAAGTAATGACACGACTTCAACAATTTCGAGAAGCACGAAGAAACGCCCAGGAACTCATCACGAGAGCCCAATCATTATGGATCAAACACCGAGACACGCCAAGGTACAGGGAAGGCGACCAAGTATGGCTCAAAGGTCGACACCTTCGCACCAATCAACCCACGGCAAAACTCGCGGCTAGGCGACATGGACCCTTTAAAATTATTCAGGTACTATCGCCTGTCAACTATTGATTGAAACTTCCCACGCAGTGGAGTATTCACCCCGTGTTTCACATCGATTTACTCACGCCTTATCGAGAAACGCCCATGCATGGGGAAAACTTCCAGCGCCCACCACCGGACCTAGTAAATGGAGAAGAAGAATACGAGGTCAAACACATTCTAGACTCTCAACGCTTCGGCAGAAGACGTAAACTCCAATACCTCGTGAAGTGGAAAGGATACCCAGACTTGGAGAACCAGTGGGTCGACAAAGATGACGTGTTCGCTGACGATGCCTTAGCGGAGTTCGAGCGGAGTTTACCCACGCGAGCTCGAAGTATAAGAAGTTCAGGCGAAACACGACATCCTCCATCAGTTCACGCTGGACTCCCATCTCACTCAGCAATGTCCCTTCCCACTTCCACCACTTCCTCTTCTCTCTCTCCCCCACGCATCGACAACCTCACCTATCAAGAGATGCAATACGCCCTCGCCAATATCACCGCCATCGAAGATATTGACAACCCCAGTGAACCCGCCACTTACTGGCTGTCCAACTCACACGGCCAGCACCTCAACACCGCGCCCTACACAGAAGCCGAGGTGCATCGGCTTCGTGCAACTCTCCGAAGCAGTGCGGATCCCCCATCTTGACCTCCGCCCAGCATCATCAGTATTGGGAGCACCGAAGATCAAGACTCCGGCGACGCTCAGGTGGCAAGAATGGATGAGGGCTCAAGACTGGAAACCCCCAGCCGAAGACTGGAGGCAGCAGCAGCTGGAGAAGGCAGCGATAAGGAGAACGCGCCTCCTCCAACGACGCCAACTGTTTATCGAGACGCTGAAAGGGCGGTGTACGAAGTAGAAGGAGCAATGAGGGAGTTTTACCCAGCTGAGCAGCCGTTCCTCATCACCGCAACCAACTCTGATGACCCCCGCGAAACGCCCTTTGCCTGCGACACCATGGGGCGTCCCCTGTACCGGGGTGACGTCCAAGTCGACGTCGAAAACACCCCCCATCCCCACGTGCGCCTGCACTACATCGGTGGCAGCACTCGCCACGCACCCCACGGATACAAACACAATCGGGGAGAAGACTTCATCAATTACCCCATCACCGACGCCCAGGGGGTCACTCACCAGGCGACTTTTATCCAAGTCGTCATGGGACCGGATCCCCTCGTGCTGGGACTCGTAGACGACAGCGAGAAAGTCTACTCGCGACCTCTGTACGCCGAGCCCAAGGTACTCGAGAAGGGGAAACCTCACTACGCCCCGGAAGACATGTACGCCTTCGTTGGCGGACACAGCAACCAGCATCGCGTCGATCGCGCCGTTAACGAGTTGAAGGATACGAGTCTAAAAGCTGAGTTGACTCGTTACCGGGCGTACAAGCGGGAAGCTGAGCGGATGGAGCAACGCCTTCACGCGTTGGCGCAAGCCTTGGGAGGGGTACAGGGTGAGATCACCCGTTCTAAGTTCAGGTTGGAGATGGCGGACTCTTGGGATCGGATCACGGAGGTGCAGGAGGGATGGATGGGAGGAATCGGGCCAACGCGGCGCCGTGGACGTCGCAGCTGAAAAGGGGGTGATGTCACGGTCACAATCAAAGTGGACGCTTACCATATGGTGATGACCCCATTAGTAAGTTGTAATGTGTCATGGACAGGTCTCAGTAAGTGTTACGAGTCATATGGCTAAAGTAGTAATAGGGTTCGAGCTGTTATTGCTAGTCGTAGTACGGATTCAAGAGGAGTTTCTAAACTTCCCTCTCATGTATATATAGAGTCTAGAGAAGACCAAGTAACGCCAACTTGGTCTTCTTCAATCCACCACCTTCTCCTCTCCTCTGCACCTTACTCTTAAGGGGATTTGAACCGGACACGGGTCTCCCTGGAAGTTATAAGTGTTGTACCCTCCATTCCCAGTCACTCCTTTTATCTCTCTCTTCCCCTTACTCAAGGTCGTCATCCTGGGGAGTACGGTCACGTGACCGTGGGAATATCATTGGACTCCGAAACCAGAGGCGACTCGCGAAGTCGAAGAACGCCCTTACGTGTCCAAGACAAGCGTCAGTGGAGACATTACAGCGAGCGTCGAAAGCATCGAGATCGATGTGTTCTCCACATAGCACTTGTGCCACAGGGTCTTGAGTGTCGGCGGGGTTTATCGTCAACCACACAGAGGGGGGGTTCTTTTTGACGCACATGCCCCATATGAGAGACCAAATATTGATGCGGGATTCGTCAGTCACCATGGTTTTCGCTCTTACAGTCGACAAACTCTGTCGTAAGCTTCTCATAACCAGATTCGAAAATGGTTTGTGCGCTTGTTCTTCTGCTGCCACCGTTTCGAAGTCAGAAGGAGTCAATTGTCTGATTTCGCGTTCATGGTGTAGGAAAGAAGATCTCGTGATTTGTAGAGCCGTTGCGCAACATACTTGGTGTTTCTGCAACACGCCGAATACTTCAAAAATGAAGTACAGGTCTTTGCGAAATCGTTTATCAGCATAACGGATGGACCAACGAGCGTGGTTGGAATACGTGACCACGAACGGTCGGTTGACTTCGTAACCTCCTTTTCCATACGGAAATAAACAAGGGAAGCTGCCAAGGAGATGATTTGGATTGTTTCCACTGCCATCAGAGAGTTCGCCATCCATCGTCTTCCGGGGATATTTGTTGATGAAGTCACTGCTGTGTTTTACGGCCCAACCTTCAGCTTTTTCAGAACGCGCTACGTTTAATAATGCATGTGCCAGCATTTCGTTTTCATTGACATTGGAAGCGGCGACGTCTACCACTCCTAAAGAGTGTAGAGGGATGTTTTGCGCATCTTGGGAGTGGTTAAATAAAGAACCGCATTTTCATATAGAGTAACCCCACCTTCGATATCAACAGCGGATTCCCCTATATTGTCTTCGTCAACAAACGCATTTTCAATATCTGTCACTCCACCAAGGCCACCGGAAATGTCTGTACAATGTTTGTAAACGTTCACAATCATTTATCAAACATGTCGCAAGTAAGAGGTACTTACCGTCATCGTCCGTACAGGACTCGGGAACATAACCATCAGTTTCTTCCGCCAAAAGAGAAGTTTCGTTTAAATGTTTCGCAAGAGACGAGATCTCGTCCGGGATACCGTCTGCCGGTAACGCATTCAATCTGTCCGAAGAAATGATGATGTCTTCGTAAATGGGATTGTTTTGTTTGAGCCAAAAAAGTGCATCTCGAACCCGGGTACGATTTATGCGTAGAAAGCCTGGTAACGTTTTTTGTGGCAGGTTTTTGGGTCCAACGAATGTGACTCCTATTGTTGCAGCGAGAATGGAAGAAGACGGAGGCATTAATTGCCCATCTGTCATGTGTACGACGTCTTGCGTGTTCAGACGATAACTTGACACATTCCCTTGTAACCCACTCTGTAACCCATTTGTTGCCCACGAGCGGGCCCCTTTCTTCTTCGGATACAATTTGATGATGTATACGGCAGGGAAAAAACGGCCGACGAGAATTCATTCGGGGAGGGTGAGGATTTGTAACTCCAAAGGTACGTCTCCAACCCACATTTCATTGGCTAAGGACAGAACAGGCATTTTGTCACGCCGAAGGTCGGATGTACATGATTGGCAGACGTTCGCAAATAGAACACCCTGTTTGTCTGGGTGTAAACAATCGTCACTCGTGTGGAGAAGCATTCTGTTAGTGAGAACATGAGCGGGGTGTGGTTTCGTCGGCGTTAATTTGTGTTTCTGTTCAAGATGGGAGACTGTTACCGCGCAAATGTCTGTGGTAAAAAGTGGCCGGCACAGACGGCACATACAGAAGTTGCGGTTGCATCGTTTCCAGTGGCATCGATGAATTTGGATACACGATGTCGACGGCACTCTTCCGATACGGGAGATAGGAATTTGTTGTCGTCCACGGCTGTCGATAATGACGACTGCTCATTTGGTGGTTCGGAACCGTCGTTCAGTTTGCAACGCTTTTTGCAACGCGCAGCGTCTTCCAAACGTACATGCATATCATTGTTTAAATGAGAGACAGCGTCGTCGAGCGATGAGCGATTTTTTTTATCTCTGGTTAACAATGTATTTGGCGGAAGAGCACCGATAATTTTGTCCTTTGTCAAACTGTGAAGAATGGTGGACAAAGACATGGATGAATTCATAAATGTCGCGCAGACGGTGTATGGAAGATGAGATGTCAAATAATTGTTTCCCATACGGTGTCTCAATTGCTTTGTACATGTGTACAAGTCATTGCAACTGCGTCGTAAATGTGTGAGTAATAGGTTAGCTTTGTACATGTAGACGTTGGCTTTGTACATGTGGATTTTTTGCCAACTCTTATGTAATTCCCACTTTGTAGTAGACCTTGTCAAGCAAGGTGACTTATTTTCGGTAATAGGTTAAGTAGTTATCGAAAATAAAACGCTCTCCAAAAACAAAAAAAAAGAGAGCTCTCCCCCGTCTGAATTCCCACTCACAGTCTGCTCCTCGGCAAGCTCCTCGGTCGAAATTTTAACGAAGCACCGGCACCACTCGAGGCACGTGGCGATTTTTTCGGACGTTTTCCCATGCTGGGCTTCCGTTGCATGCCATGCGCTTCAAAAGGCCATACAACTACTTCGATTCTACAGTGACGAATCAACTCATTATATAGTACTGAATGACCCTTCACCTTTTTTTCTTTCACTTTGTATTTTCCCTTTCTACCCACACCTTCTCGCCCAAGTGCCCGTCCAGTCTGGCCGCACTCACGTGTGGCAAGTCCTCGTTTGTGGTTGCGGTAGCGCGTCGGCGGTCCTACTTGAGCCGCAGAGCGCCCTACAAAATGGGTCCTTCCCTAACAATTCCTATTCCTCCTCACCCAACGTCATCCATCCCTTTCACTTCCTCGCCGTCTCTCGTACCACCAAACCCGTCATCCTTCCTCTTTCCCCTCCACGCCGTCTCTCAAAACATCATCATGTCAGGTGCCGTGCGGAACAAAGGAGGCGCAGGCGCCCAACACCCTCCACGGCCACCCAACGCCTGGATCCTCTACCGCTCCGACAAGCTCCAACAGCTCCCCCCACCCGCTGGGACAGCCAAAGCCGACGCAAGCAGAGGTCTCCAAGATCATCTCTGCCCAGTGGAAGGCGGAACCGGACGAGGTCCGCGCGATATACGATGAGCGCGCCCAGATCGCAAAGGTCGAGCATGCCCGTCTCTATCCCAACTATCGCTTCACCCCGATGAAGAGGGTCGACAAGGATCGCATGCGTGAGGAGAAACGACAAGCAAAGGAGCAGGAACGCGCCGGACGCCGCACGCGCGGACGCGCCTCGCCATACGCTCTCCCGCCTACCGCGTCAAGCTCGACGCCCCCGATCCCCCTCATCGCCCAAACCGTCCTCCCCAACTCCAAACCTGCCTCTCCACTCGTTTCCTCCGCGTCATCGCCGTTACCTGGCACGCCGTCGTCGCAATCCAGCGCCGATATCGCGCTGCGCCACGGGTCGACTCATGCGCCATCACATGACTCGTATGCGGATCCGCGGCGGCCAAACTCGTCTGCAGACGACTCACAGAGCGCATCGTCGCGTGCATCGTCCTATTCTAGGGCCGATATACCTGTCGCGACCCCGCTGCCCGCCGTCCCCGCGCACCTGCAGCTCTCCACGCCCCAGACGCTCACCCACAAGGGCTGGCAACCCCCGCAGTCCGAATCATCATCAACGACCTTCCTCAGCCCTCTCCAGGAATTCCCGCTCACAGAGTGGCCGCAGTCCGCTCCTCGGTCGAACGAAGCACCAGCACCGTTCGAGGCACGTGGCGATCTTCTTCGATCGACGTCTTTCCTTATCGTCTTTGTTTTTAGCAGAATGATAACATTTTCTTCTCCATGCCGGGCTTTGAGAACGAGCCCTTGCAACATAGCTCGCTTCTCGCAGAGCTGTTTGGCACAGACCTACCTGGGGTCTTCCAGCTCCAAGGCATCGAGAGTCCACGCCTGACCGCGCGGCCCCCTGGCAGCATCAACCTCGGAGTAGGTAATTATCTTCCTGGCATGTGCGGCTCTTCCGCGTTCGACGACGCGCTGCGCAGTCTGGGCGAAGACCCAACCACGTTCATGGCCAACCCTACTGCGGACGAGCTATTGGCTACCATCAGCATGCTTTCGCCGCAGGAGAACGATGACCTGCTATCGTCCGGCTCAGCAGCGACCGATCCGCTGCAGGGGTTCAACTTTGACGAGTACCTGCAGGACTTTGGCGGCTCCGCACCGCCGCCACCACCTGCCGCGGGCGGGTCCGCGCCGCCGGGCATGCACAGTGTGACTGTGACTCTGACCGTCCCGCATAACAGCCCCGTGGAGACATCGTCCTCGGAGAGCCTCGCGAGCCCAAGCCCAATGCCGTCGTTCTACGCCACGACCCCGTCGCCTGTCTCGGCGGTAGAGCCATCCCCGCCGCCGGCGGCGGCTCAGTATCAGCCGTGGGTGCCTCCCAGTGGCGCGGCGAACGCGGCCGGGCGCCGGGTCGGAGGTAGCTGGAAAGTCCCGCTGGCGGTCTCGCGGCTCGCGTCCGAGTCGCCGATCCCCAGCTGCGCCTCCTCGCTCAAGCAGGCAGCCGTGTGACAGCCCCATCATCATTGTCATCAATCTTCTAATGAGCCCCGTCCGCCGTCATCTCTCGCATTGTGTACATGTATACCGTCGCATCAACCTCGTCTTTTCTCCCAATGCCAATCTGCTTTCGTCGTTATCTCCTTGCTCTCATATGCTTTGCCTCGGCCCCCCTTATTTTTTCCTTTACTGTCCCCCTCCCCCTACGCGCATCTACTGGTTTACTTAGATCTGGACTGTTGTTGGTCCTCGCTGGTGGCGCGGCGATGCCCATTGGCCCGTCTTTCTTGGCTGCTCGCTCACACGGAACCCTCGCTCCCCACTTGTACATTCATAGTACCCCCCTCGAAGCTGACCTACTTACGCCTACTTTTCCTGTGTTTACACACCCCTCCACAGCTCATCATGCCTCGCGTTTTCCCGCCTCGTCCTTGCGGCGAACATTTACAGCGTCGCCGTCGTTCCAACAACAACCCTTCCCCACGAACCGTCTAATCTCTTTTCTCGTACTGCCCAATCTAACGTCCTTCCTGTGTCATTCTTCATTTCTTGAACTGTGTCCGAACCTCTGCTGTCTTTTTTTCAATTTTTTTTTTGGCACACGCAACAAAAATCCCCCCCCTCCCTCACGTTATACCTATATTAGTGTCCGCTCGCTTGCTCGCATCTCTCATCTGTGTTCTGCCCGTTTATCGAACCGATCTAGGTAAAAACAACAGAATGAAAAATCACCAAAAAATGTGTTTATTTTTATCTTACACATTTGTTTTTCACAACGTTTTATTGTGGGCGGCAAAGGGGGGAAGCGCGAAAACTGAATTTGCGAAAAATACATATTCAAGTTGATAATTTTTAATTTTAATTTTTTAAAATAACTATATAAAAAATTAATAATATTTGTTTTAGTTGTTTCACCTGTAATAGGTTTAAGAAAAGTAGTCTTATTTTTTAATTTAAATTATTATTCTTAAATTTACATATATTAAAAATATAATTTATTATATAATTTTTATACATAGCGGCCAGGTCACTACCTCAGGTTCTCTGTACCTGGCCTCCATGTGAATCTGTTCACCCGGGCCACTCGTACCAATAACTTGGAAGTAACGATGAGAGACGTGCGGAGAGAGACTCTGCCCTTTTCGCATTGAATTCATAGGGTTTAAATACAACAGAGAAATGCGCTTGCGCGTTGCGCTTACGCTTTTGTCATAGTTGTACAATACCTAGTATCTCGAACGACAACTAGTCACGACATCACAAAAATACGCTGACTAATCACGTTCACAATCCACATCGTGACATCCGAGTCAGCGCCATGGTTGCGGCCCCTATTACCCCACCTTTACACCAGTTTCTCGAACATTGACGTTCGCACCGTGCTCAAGGAGAAGCTCCCCGATCTCGACGTGGCCTTCGCCTAGTGCTGCAAGCAGCGGAAGCCTGTATCGGCCACAAATTTGACGTGCCAGTGGTGCGGGTACTATTTGATGGCGAGGTGCTTGACTAAGTCGTAGAACCCACAAAGCACAGAGTAGTACAAGGGATTTGGACACCACCTGGGATAGCTCTCAAAGGGCCTGTTGTCCATGTCATATGTCCCCAATCCATGCCGAAAAAATGAGGTTTGTCGGAGTCAAAGAGTGTTTCTTCTTTTCTTTTTGGATCAGTTTGTATTCCCGGTGACATGTAACTAGTACAAAGGCAGGTCGCAGTCGTGTCCGAACCGCATTTAAGAAACCGGTGATCCATAAGCAAACGGTGATCCCCCATACGAGTCGTAGGTACATAGCCGAATCGCGGAGAAGAGAAAGACAAGACGCAATATCACAGCATCACGGGGCTCCCGTGAGGGTGGCCCAGGTTAGGAAGAGTTAGGGTCCGCAGGCGTCAGACGCCAAAATAAAGGTTATTTGTCAGTCGAGACAATCAAGGAAACGAGACAGCGAGAAAACACGAAGCGCTTCACCTACAATCAGAGGCGCCTAGGGTTCTGGTGGCACATCAATCGGGGGTGGGGCGGACGCAGGGAGTGGGCCTAGTTCTGGCCGAGAGCTGGCTCGTGAGGATTGTAGTCCATCAGGCGTTTAGCCTGGTAAAGAGTTGTTTGTAGTACTTGTACGAGAGGGGGAAGTACCGGCCCGAGACACCGGAGTCAATTCGGTGATGGCAAAGTATCGCGGGCAGGATGAAATAAGATGTGGAGGGTCGCGAAGCCCCCACCCACAGGGACATGTGACGGAGTTGGGTGTGTCATTGTGTCGGAAGCGTTTGGCGTATGAGCCAGTGATTCAGATCAAAGAGTGTTTCATCCTTCACGTGTGACCCAACGTCCTCAAATTGTGCGTGCTCGACCCAATGCTGAGCTGCATATTCAGCCAAAGGGTGCCCTTCTACACTCTCTTTGTTGATGTGATCGTCCAAACGGAGAAGAGATATGAGACAGGCCTGCGTGAGGAGGGTATGTGCGGGTCCTGGACTAATGTGATATCGAGAGAAGTCTCCGTGCGGGGATATGAGGCGATCTGACATTAAGAACTCCTTAACGGAGAAATGTGAAAACTGGACAACCTGAGAGTCGTCCCAGGGGTTGTCGACGATGGTGACCAGACTTGAGCATATTGACAGTACGGCATCTGTCGGATCTTCATATCGCCAATCTGCGTGGTATTTCGGAATCCCTCCCTGGGCAGCATCAAAGTCGAACGCAAGCAATTCTGCAAGCTCTTCAACACGAAGCGGACGGACGGCCACCACGAGGCACTGCAGCATACGATGGGCGTGTGCTTGGTTCGTCCGGGGAATTTGACTGAGCACGCGTAAATAGGTCTCGTCCAATGATTCGGGTAACTGGTCAAGGGCCTGCCGAATATTTCCTGGGAAACAGTGCCGCAGAACCTCCAACTGACAGGCTACCCATCGGAACCTGGATATTAAAGATAAGATGACCTATCACCGAGTACGGGGGGACGCCCTTACATTCCGTCCGCCTTTTTAGATAGCGCCTCAATGGCAAACTCCTTCTCATCGCTCCGCCATCTCCGCATCATCCTATCCGAGAAAACCACCTTGCCCACGTAGTCGGAGATATCTTTCTTTTGCCCCACCTCGTCATGAAGTGGAACAACACTAGCCAGCGGCCCAAGGACATTTTTGATGTCAAACTCCTGGCGACTAGTAACACAGATATGCAAGTTTGGAAGGCCCAGCCGGACAAGACCCTTCAGAAGGTGAAGCACAACCTCTCGTGGGTTTGGAATCCCGGGTGCGTTGGGACACTCGTCGAGTGCGTCAACAACGATGTAAATTGGCTGCTCTGCGGCGATTGAGAGCATTTCCTGAAGACAAACCGTCAAGACGTCGTTACTGGGTCGTTGCGTGCCATTCCCATGTATACAATAAATACGGAACAATAATTCGCAGCACAAGCTTGAACAGGCAGAGAGTTGAACGAGAAGAGAGGTGACGAAGTTGTGGACATCTTGTTTTTTGTCTTTGTCCCGAAAGTCAAAGTAGAAAAATGCCAAGACGGCCTGTCGGCCCTGTCCGGCATCGCGCAACGACATAACGTATTTTATGATCGCAGAGCTTTAGTCATTATGAGTTTCCATCATCAACGATAGCTGGGAAATGACGAACCAAAGGATGCTCTTCCCGGACCCCGCTATGCAAATCGGTGACCATCAGGTGTTGAACAGCAAATGTTAAGAGGTCCTTACGTTTTCCGTGGATCCAAAGGAGAGACCCACGCGACAACCAGTCTTTGAATATCGTGCCTCTCAAGAACCACGCGGCCGTTCCTTCAAGGTAAGCCTCACACGCCATGATGTAATTTATGGACGGGTCCGGCGGAGAAAACCATTCGTGGATGTCCAGTGCTATCTGTGTCCCTGGGCAAAAGATTCGGTCTCCATAGCGGACGCGATATGGATAGGAGATGACGAACACTTTACTTCTTCCACATCACGCTTTACTTCCTCCATATCTTGCTGCATAACCATGTTGGTTTTGTCGGCACCTAGGTGGACGAGTATTTAGTATGATATGGGTGACTGGTCGATAACGCAGTGTACCGTCTTTGGCCTCAGCATCTGCGCCTTGATCTGCGCCATGCTCAATAAGAATCTGCGCGACCTCGAACCAATCCCGCCCCAGTGCCAGAAGTAACGGTGTTCGGTTGTTCCTGTCTGGTCTGTTCGCCTTCGCGCCATGCTCCAATAATAACCGTGCATGATTGAGAACATCGCCTTGGTCGTGAATTTGGCTCTCTGACAACAGGTGCAATGGGGTCTTGCCGTCGTCGTTCTCCACACCGGCATCTGCACCATGCTCAAGAAGAATCGGCGCGACCTTAAACCAACCCCCCCCCATTGCCAGATGTAATGGCGTCTGGTTGCTCCTATCTCGTCTGTTCATCATCGCGCCATGCTCCAGTAAAAGCCGAATAAGATCACGAGCCTCGCATTCGTCGTGAATTTGGCTTTCTGACAACAGGTGCAATGGGGTCTTGCCGTCGTCGTTCTCCACACTGGCATCTGCGCCGTGCTCCAGAAGAATCCGTGCGACCTTGAACCAATCCCGCTCCAGTGCCAGAAGTAACGGTGTTCGGTTGTTCCTGTCTGGTCTGTTCACCTCCGCGCCATGCTTCAGTAATAACCAGGTGTGATTGAGAACATCGCCTTCGTTGTGAATTTGGCTTTCTAACAGTAGAGCCAATGGGGTCTTGCCGTTGTTGTTCTCTATACTGGCATCTACACCGTGCTCAAGAAGAATCTGCGTGACCTCGAACCAATTCCGCCCCATTGCCCGAAGTAACAGCGTCTGATTGCTCTTGTCCCGTCTGTTCACCGTCGCGCCATGCTCCAGTAAAAGCCAAATAAGATCGCGAGCCTCGCCTTCGTCGTGAATTCGGCTTTCTGACAACAGGTGCAATGGGGTCTTGCCGTCGTCGTTCTCCACACCGGCATCTGCACCATGCTCAAGAAGGATCCGTGCGACCTTGAACCAAATCCCCCCCATTGCCAGATGTAATGGCGTCTGGTTGCTCTTGTCCCGTCTGTTCACTGTCGCGCCATGCTCCAGTAAAAGCCGAATAAGATCGCGAGCCTCGCCTTCGTCGTGAACTTGGCTTTCTGACAACAGGTGCAATGGGGTCTTGCCGTCGTCGTTCTCCACACCGGCATCTGCACCATGCTCAAGAAGGATCCGTGCGACCTTGAACCAAATCCCCCCCATTGCCAGATGTAATGGCGTCTGGTTGCTCTTGTCCCGTCTGTTCACTGTCGCGCCATGCTCCAGTAAAAGCCGAATAAGATCGCGAGCCTCGCCTTCGTCGTGAACTTGGCTTTCTGACAACAGGTGCAATGGGGTCTTGCCGTCGTCGTTCTCCACACTGGCATCTGCACCGTGCTCAAGAAGAATCCGCGCGACCTTGAACCAAATCCCCCTCATTGCCAGATGTAACGGCGTCTGATTGCTCTTGTCTCGTCTGTTCGCCTCCGCGCCATGCTCTAATAAAAACCGTGCATGATTGAGAACATAGTCTTCGTTGGGTACCCGGCGTTCCAACAGTATGTGCAACGGGGTCTTGTCATTGTTGTTCTGAGAATTTACGTCCGCCTTGTGCTTGACAAGTATCTGAGCTACCTCGTATTCGCCTATAACTTCTGCCAGATGTAGCGAAGTCATGAGGGTATCGTCTCGGAGATTCACATCCGCGCCGTGTTTGAGTAGAAACCGCACTTTGCGGACAAGGCTATTTTGAGGCTGTGAGAACGCTTCGAGTAGCATTGTCTTTCCTCTCGTGTCTCGAACGTTGATGTTCGCACGGTGCTTAAGGAGGAGCTCCGCAACCTCGACGTGGCCTTCGCCTAGTGCTGCAAGCAGCGGAAAGCTGTATCGGCCACAAATAGTATTGACGTGGAGCGGGTGTTTGAGGGCGAGGTGGTTGACCAAGTCGTAGAACCCACAAAGCACAGAGTAGTACAAGGGATTTGGGCTCCCCTCGGGATATCCCACAAAGAACTTGTTATCCATGTCATATATCCCAATCCATGCCGAAAAATGAGGTTTGTCGGAGTCAAAGAGTGCTTCCATCCCATCCTTCACGCTCAACGCAACATCCTCAAACCGTGCGTGCTCGACCCAGTGTTGTGCGGCATATTCTGCCAAGGGGAAGACCTTTTGCCATCTCTTTGTCGATGTGTTCATCCAAATGGAGAAGAAATCCAAGACAGGCCTGCGTGAGGATAGTATGCGCCCGTCCGGGAAGAATCCGATATCGAGACAAGTTTCCGGGGGGGGATGTGAGGCGATCTGACAGTAAGAACTCCTTAACGGAGAAATGTGAACACTGGACAACCTGACGGCTGGACCATCGGTTGTCGACGATGGTGATCAGACTTGAGCAGGTGGATAGCACTGCCTGTGTCTGATCATCCAACCGCAAAGCTGGGCGATATTTCGGAATCCCTCCCTGGGCTCCATCAAACTCGAACGCAAGCAATTCTGCAAGTTCTGTAACAAAAAGTGGACGGACAGCCACCATAAGACACTGCAGCATGCGATGGGCGTGTCCTTGGTTTGTCTTTTTGATGTCCCTGAGTACGCGCGCATATGTCTCGTCCAAACCTTCGGGTAAGTCGCGAAGGGTCTGTCGAATATTTACTGGGAAACAGTCTCGCAGCACCTCCAACTGACAAAATACCCGTCGGAACCTGTACAAGAAAAACATAAGGGCCTATCGCCAAGAATGGTGACGGATGCTCTCACATTCCGTGTGCTCTGTTAGATAGCTCATTAACGACCAGCATCTTATATTCGTCAGGCCAGCTCTGCATATTGCGGTCCGCATCAACGACGCCGGTCACATAGTTGGAGATATCCTTCTTTTGTCCATCTTCGTCGTCAAGTGAAACAGCACCATGAGGAAGCGGCTCAAGGACCCTTTTGATGTCGAACTCGGGGCGACTGGTAATGCATATATGCAGCTCGGGAAGGCCCAGGCGGACAAGGTCCTTCAGAAGGTCAAGGACCGCTTCTCGTGGGGTCGGTATCCCAGAGGCGTTGGGACACTCGTCGAGTGCGTCGACGATGATATAAATTGACTGCTGCGCAGCGGCTGAGAGCATTTTCCGAAGACAATCCGTCAAGGCTTTATCGCTGGGTTGTCGCGTACCCTTCCCATGTGTAGAATGAAGAAGAGAGATTATCCCGCAGCACGGGGTTGAGTAGGCGGAAAGTTGAACGAGAAGAGAGGCTACAAAGTTGCGCAGGTCTTGTTTTTTCTCTTTATCTAGAAAGTCAAAGTAGAAAAACGCTAAAAATGCCCTTCCATCATCGCATAACGACATGGCGTGTTTTATGACAGCAGAACTTTAGTCGTTATCAGTTTCTGTTGTTGACCGCGATGGTCATGAAAAGACAAACCAGAGGACGCTCTTCCCCGACCCCGCTATTTGAATCGGAGATGCATCAGGTTTTTAGCAGCAAAGATAATGCGGGCTTACGTTTCCCACGGATCCAAAGGAGAGATCCGGTTGATGACCAGTACTGGAATTTTTTGCTTTGAAAAAACCACGCGGCCGTTCCGCCATAGTGGAACTTGCAGCGCGATGTTGTAATTTGTGGACGGGTCCGGCGGAGAAAGCCATTCGTGAATGGCCTGTTCTATCTGTGTCCCTGGACAGAAGATTCAGTCTCAATAGCGGACGCGATACGGGTAGGAGACAACAAACACTTGACTTCTTCTACATCGCGCTTCACTTCTAGTATATCGCGCTTCACTTCCTCCATATCCTGCTGCATAACCGTGTTGGCTTTGCTGGCATCTAAGTAGATGATCGTTTAGTATGTTATGGGTGAATAGTCGATAACGCCGCGTACTGTCTTTGGCCTCAGTGACGATCTTCAGAATCTGAGCATCCACCATTTGAAATTCCTCCTCGATCAGGTCACGGAGCCTCTTCAACGCGTCCTCAATGTCTGTCCTCCCCAATAGTTTCCTGGCAAATATTTCTGGCGAAGAGATTGGTAAAGTGTAAGGCGTATCTTTTTGAAACAACTTACTTGCTCGTCGCCGTTTCATTTCCTTTGTCGCGATGGAGAGGATAGAGAGTAACTCAATTACGATCTTCACGAGCACCTCCGCCATTTCCGTAGTCAGCGAGGTTTGTCTATAAACCCCTGAGACGCTTGAAAAAACTCTCGATGCGCTTAAAGAGGTCGATAACAGCAGCGTAACTTGCTCTGGCATCCTTCGCCGCCTATCAAATTCCAGCGTCAGCAGAGGTGAGCCCACGAAAAGGAATGGCAAAAACACGGACAGCGAGGAGGACACCAATCCCAGTGAAGATTACTTTCGCAGGAGGGAACGCCTTCGAAGGTAACGTTAGAATTCACTTCGAGAGTTGGATTCATGATAAGTACCAGGCTAACGCCGTCACCAAGAGCCCCGGAAAAGGTGTAGAGTACATGGACCAATGGATCGATCCACTCCATCAACTTCTGATCGCCAGATTGCTCGAAGGTCCTTGGCTTGGTCCCTGAAGTATGTTCAGGACACCGTCGACGGATTCGCAGGTTTCCAGCTCATTGGCGATCTGGTGGGTAAGCAGGTCTTTCCTGGTCTTCTTCTTGTACTCGGCCAAAGCGGTATCGAGCATCGATCTGAGGATCGAGGATGGGGCATCTGTTTGGGAAGGCGAAGACATGGCAGTAGAGGATTTCTGTAGAGGATAGCAGACTGGCAGTAGCTTGATTGCGTGGCAAGTCGAGGAAACACGAAGTCGCCTCGTGCCTTTTTCTTAGATGGGAATATTCACACCGCCTCATGCGCCTCCTTGGACACGCCCGGGCCTCAAAAGAGCAACAAAAAAAAGGATCCGTTTTTATATACTTCCGATTCTACTGTGACGAACCAACCCATTGAAAAAGGAGAGTGGATATGAAATCAAAGGATAAAACAACGGGACGAAGCAATTGGAAAGCATACGAAGAGGACCCGACGACCAGCAAGCGGACGTGTATCGTATCGGCAACTGAAGAAGTAGCATATGGTAGCGAACTTGACCTACTATATTTCGAATCCGTCCTCTCTACTACCACGCACCGAACTAGGGTAAGTGATTAACACCGTATACAACACAAAGCAAAAAGAAGCAATTTCGGAGAGGACGAAGGAGAGAATGGTTTCACGTCAATGGGATCAGTACGAGGTAACATAATTGCGTCCGTGCCTCGCGCACACAAATGTAAAATGAGGCGAGTAAAAAAGCCCAGCTTTCAGTCCCGTCATTCGCCGCCGATACCAGGGTCCCCGTTCACCCGCAGCGGAGAGCGCGACATGTCAGTGTACGCGGGCGGCAGATCGAACGGGTCCCCATCGGCAGAAGCCAAGCCCGACCTTGACGAGGCGACTCTGATGCTCGCGCTCCTGGCGCGAACCACACCAGATCCGTGCGAGATATTCGTGGTCCGGATGCTCAGAGATCCGCCCACACCTGCGTGTTCGGTCGGCTCCCGGGCCGGAGCTGGTAACAGGAATAGATCGTGCGTGCTCGCGGAGTGATTGGGTGGCAGTTTGATCGGTGAGTCGTAGCCATGTTGCGACTCCGGGAAGGAGGAAACACTCCGAAGATGGGTGTAGGATCGTGATCGTGGTGGAGGTGGGTGAGGTGGTGTCGAAGAGCCAGGCCCGGGGTCGGGTGACGCGGGACTGGAATGGCTCGGCATGATGGGTAATGGGGGAATCGGCGGCTTTGCTGATATGGGGTCGGGGGAACGGGAAGCGAACGTGAGTGTATAGTCGAAGTTGGTGATGCAGGAGTACGGCGTGGAGGGACAGAGACCGGGCTTATAGGCGAGGGTCGGTCCTGTAACGTGTGCGCTGAGGTAGGGAGCGGTGGGAGAGGTGGTGGTTCGTCCTGTGCGACTCGTCTGTGTGACGACGTCGAAGGCGACCCGCGGGTGTAGGAGTATCCTTGAGAAGGCGGTAATCATGGCAACTCGCGAGTTCTTCGATTCGATTGCCGGGAAGAAGGCGGGGAATGAGAGGCAGGCGACAACGACGAACCCGAATGCGTCGCAAGTACCCCTTATCCAGACGTATATGCTGAGTGTTGCACTGCCGCGTGATCATCGGTGTGGGATGACAAACGGCTTGTCGCTCGGGACGATGCCTCGCTTGCTGGGCCGCCATCAATGCTCTCCGCACAGCGTGAGTGATTGTCATCTTTAGCGCGAGCTGGTATGCTCGAACGCCATCGATCGATCTCCGGAGTAGCCTCCGAAGTGTGCAGGAGGGCTGCTATGTCGGGGGTCCCAGATGAGAGGGAACTGGAAGAAGGGAGGCCGTTTGAAGATAATACCCCCAGGGACAAGTCGGAAGGACTCCCATCGTCAAGAAAAGAATCCGACGGGCTAGTGCGCGTCACGTTCGTCCACTCCTCACTAGGTGTTACCAGTAGCATGGCTGTCACCAGTAAAAAATCTAATAAACTGAGGGGAAGGCCGTTATGCATGCGCTGGGGCTTGCTGGAGCCCATGTGAAAAAGAGGATCCAAGATTTTTAATTGTGGAGGTGCTCGTTGCATGGCAGATTCTAAGACGGTAACAGGATCCTTGACGGTTTCCGTCGTGCACTACAGAGAGAACGATATGAGGATGGATGCAGGTATATCCTCTGATCACATACGGCGTAATGCACCCCGTAGCGCTTCCATCTCAGGCTATGTCGATGGTGGGGGATGTAAATTTGCGATAGCTAAGACTGGTGCGAGACAATCGAATCAATTATATTGTGGTAGAATAGGAAAGGACTCGCCTTGAGAGGGAATCATAGGAATATCCTAGGATTTCGTCCGCGCGCTCCCAATGACCTTGCCAAATACAACTTCGACGCCAGTGAGATCCTTGTCTTTACGGAACGACGATTTCTGAAGGTTGGCCAGCGACACGAGAGACGTTGACGAAGCCTTTCGGATCAGACCTGCGAAACTTTGGTGATATTGTCGTCGGGATCGATAAGATAGAGGTAAGTTTTCAGATGAACCATCGTGAACGACGGAATCGATGGAGGGGTCATAAAAGGATTAATGAAGACTGCGAGGCAAAAGGGTGTGCAAAAGGGTCATCCGACTCGCACAATGCATCGACTGTGCATCGTCGCGTCATTCGGGCCGATATACTGTTTACGGCTGTAAGTCGGCGCAGTCTGAATTCCCACTCACAGTCAGCTCCTCGGCAAGCTCCTCGGTCGAAATTTTAACGAAGCACCGGCACCACTCGAGGCACGTGGTGATTTCTTCGGACGTTTTCCCATGCTGGGCTTCCGTTGCATGCCGCGCTTCAAAAGGCCATACAACTACTTCGATTCTACAGTGACGAATCAACTCATTATATAGTACTGGATGACCCTCCACCTTTTTTTCTTTCACTTTGTATTTTCCCTTTCTACCCACACCTTCTCGCCCAAGTGCCCGTCCAGTCTGGCCGCACTCACTTGTGGCAAGTCCTCGTTTGTGGTTGCGGTAGCGAACAAGCGCGTCGGCGGTCCTACTTGAGCCGCAGAGCGCCCTACAAAATGGGTCCTTCCCTAACAATTCCTATTCCTCCTCACCCGACGTCATCCATCCCTTTCACATCCTCGCCGTCTCTCGTACCACCAAACCCGACATCCTTCCTCTTTCCCCTCCACGCCGTCTCCCAAAACATCATCATGTCAGGTGCCGTGCGGAACAAAGGAGGCGCAGGTGCCCAACACCCTCCACGGCCACCCAACGCCTGGATCCTCTACCGCTCCGACAAGCTCCAACAGCTCCCCCCCACCCGCTGGGACAGCCAAAGCCGACGCAAGCAGAGGTCTCCAAGATCATCTCTGCCCAGTGGAAGGCGGAACCGGACGAGGTCCGCGCGATATACGATGAGCGCGCCCAGATCGCAAAGGTCGAGTATGCCCGTTTCTATCCCAACTATCGCTTCACCTCGATGAAGAGGGTCGACAAGGATCGCATGCGCGAGGAGAAACGACAAGCAAAGGAGCAGGAACGCGCCGGACGCCGGACGCGCGGACGCGCCTCGCCATACGCTCTCCCGCCCACCGCGTCAAGCTCGACGCCCCCGATCCCCCTCATCGCCCAAACCGTCCCCCCCAACTCCAAACCTGCCTCTCCACCCGTCTCGTCCGCGTCATCGCCGTTACCTGGCACGCCGTCGTCGCAATCCAGCGCCGATATCGCGCTGCGCCACGGGTCGACTCATGCGCCATCACATGACTCGTATGCGGATCCGCGGCGGCCAAACTCGTCTGCAGACGACTCACAGAGCGCATCGTCGCGTGCATCGTCCTATTCTAGGGCCGATATCCCTGTCGCGACCCCGTTGCCCGCCGTCCCCGCGCACCTGCAGCTCTCCACGCCCCAGACGCTCATCCACAAGGGCTGGCAACCCCCACAATCCGAATCATCATCAACGACCTTCCTCAGCCCTCTCCAGGAATTTACGCTCACAGAGTGGCCGCAGTCCGCTCCTCGGTCAAACGAAGCACCAGCACCGCTCGAGGCACGTGGCGATCTTCTTCGATCGACGTTTTTCCTTATCGTCTTTGTTTTTAGCAGAATGATAACATTTTCTTCTCTATGCCGGGCTTTGAGAACGAGCCCTTGCAACATAGCTCGCTCCTCGCAGAACTGTTTGGCACAGACCTACCTGGGGTCTTCCAGCTTCCAAGGCGTCGAGAGTCCACACCTGACCGCGCGGCCCCCTGGCAGCATCGACCTCGGAGTAGGTAATTATCCTCCCGGCATGTGCGGCTCTTCCGCGTTCGACGACGCGCTGCGCAGTCTGGGCGAAGACCCAACCACGTTCATGGCTAACCCTACTGCGGACGAGCTATTAGCCGCCATCAGCATGCTTTCGCCGCAGGAGAACGATGACCCGCTATTGTCCGGCTCAGCAACGACCGATCCGCTGCAGGGGTTCAACTTTGACGAGTACCTGCAGGACTTTGGCGGCTCCGCACCGCCAGCCACCACCTGCCGCGGGCGGGTCCGCGCCGCCGGGCATGCACAGTGTGACCGTGACTCTGACTGTCCCGCACAACAGCCCCGTGGAGACATCGTCCTCGGAGAGCCTCGCGAGCCCAAGCCCAATGCCGTCGTTCTACGCCACGACCCCGTCGCCTGTCTCGGCGGTAGAGCCATCCCCGCCGCCGCCGGCTCAGTATCAGCCGTGGGTGCCTCCCAGTGGCGCGGCGAACGCGGCTGGGCGCCGGGTCGGAGGTAGCTGGAAAGTCCCGCTGGCGGTCTCGCGGCTCGCGTCCGAGTCGCCGATCCCCAGCTGCGCCTCCTCGCCCAAGCAGGCAGCCGTGTGACAGCCCCATCATCATTGTCATCAATCTTCTAATGAGCCCCGTCCGCCGTCATCTCTCTCATTGTGTACATGTATACCGTCGCATCAACCTCGTCTTTTCTCCCAATGCCAATCTGCTTTCGTCGTTATCTCCTCGCTCTCATATGCTTTGCCTCGGCTCCCCTTATTTTCTCCTTTACTGTCCCCCTCCCCCTACGCGCATCTACTGGTTTACTTAGATCTGGACTGTTGTTGGTCCTCGCTGGTGGCGCGGCGATGCCCATTGGCCCGTCTTTCTTGGCTGCTCGCTCACACGGAACCCTCGCTCCCCACTTGTACATTCATAGTACCCCCCTCTCCAAGCTGACCTACCTTACGCCTACTTTTGTTTGTGCCACCGTGTTCACACATCCCACCACAGCTCATCATGTCTCGCCTCGTCCTTGTAGCGAACATTTACAGCGTTGCCGTCGTTCCACTAACCTTTGTTTTACACGGACCCAACCAACAACACCACCCTCCCCCCACGAACCGTCTAATCTCTTTTCTCGTACTGCCCAATCTAACGTCCTTCCTGTATCATTCTTCATTTCTTGAACTGTGTCCGAACCTCTGCTGTCTTTTTTTTCAATTTTTTTTTTTGGCACACGCAACCAAAATCCCCCCTCTCCCTCACGTTATACCTATATTAGTGTTTGCTCGCTCGCTTGCTCGCATCTCTCATCTGTGTTCTGCCCGTTTATCGAACCGATCTAGGTAAAACAACAGAATGAAAAAAATCACCAAAAAATGTGTTTATTTTTATCTTTCACATTCGTTTTATTGTGGGCGGCAATAAAGGGGGGAAGCGCGAAACCGGAACTCGAATTTGCGAGAAATACATATTGATATGACTACATGGCGGCTAGGCCAACGCTCAGGCTCTCTATTACCTGGCCTCTACATCGTAACTCTCTACATCGTAACTATATCGGACAAATATGGTAACCCATGACCGGCGCCACATCCGAGTCAGCGCCATGCTCCCCTGCGGTTGTTGTGTAGCCGGCCCCTATTGCCCCACCTCTACACCAGTCTCTCGAACATTGACGTTCGCACCGTGCTCAAGGAGCAGATCCGCAATCTCGACGTGGCCTTCGCCTAGTGCTGCAAGCAGCGGCAACCTGTATTGGCCACAAATACGATTGACGTCGTGCGGGTATTTGATGGCGAGGTGCTTGACCAAGTCGTAGAACCCGCAAAGCACAGAGTAGTACAAGGGATTTGGGCTCCCCCTGGGATAGCCCCAAAAGGACTTGTCATCCATGTCATATATCCTAATCCATGCCGAAAAATGAGGTTTGTCGGAGTCAAAGAGTGCTTCCATCCCATCCTTCACGCGCAACGTAACATCCTGAAATTGTGCGTGCTCGGCCCAATGACGTGCTGCGTATTCGGCCAAGGGGAAACCTTTTGCCATCTCTTTGTCGATGCGATTGTCCAAATGAAGAAGAAATCCGAGACAAGCCTGCGTGAGGAGGGTATGTGCGGGTCCTGGACTGATGTGATATCGAGAGAAGTCTCTGAACGCGGATGCGAGGTGATCTGACGTCAAGAACTCCTTAACGGAGAAATGTGAAAACTGGACCACCTGAGAGTTGTCCCGGGGGTCGTCGACGATGGTGACCAGACTTGAGCATATTGACAGTACGGCATCTGTCGGAGCTTCATATCGCCAATCTGCATGGTATTTCGGAATCCCTCCCTGGGCCGCATTGAACTCGAAAGCAAGCAATTCCGCAAGCTCTTCAACACGAAGCGGACGGACGGCTACCGCGAGGCACTGCAGCATACGATGGGCGTGTGCTTGGTCCGCCTGGGGAATTTGACTGAGCACGCGAGGCTTTCATTCTCACCTAAGAACTGGACCCGCAAGGTGTGCCAGAGCGACATGGGCATGCTGAAACAGAGGCGTATGTGAGGGGTAGCAGTGAATTACCAAGCCGATTGCCATATTTAGTAGGCGCGAGAATGTAATACCATATTCGGACAGGCGCCCGCTTACGTAAATACCTACCCCCCTTTCCCTATCGGCCTTACTTATGAGAAATTTGTACCCCCTATATGTAACTACACTTCCGCAACCCCCTTGGCCAGACCCGGGGTTGGGTGACGCGGGATTGGAATGGGTAATGGGGGAATCGGCGGCTTTGCTGATAGTAATGGAGGCTTTTTTAAATCCGCGTTCTCATATCGTACTAGTAATACTGCACATGCGGTGCCACGGTTTCACGCGTCGCCAACATGTACGATTCTCCTCACACATCTAATATTATCAACGAAACGAACCTTGACTGCGCGTCAAGTCGGCTCCGTGACCTAGCAGAAAGGCCTACCATGGGCATCCCCACCCCCAATACGCATAATTTTGAAATCCTTAATGCGAGCCTAGGTTGGCTGACAACTAGTCATCAGGACGCTGCGACGCAACAGTCAGCGAAGTCGCCTTGGAGGTATCCGACGTCCTCTTACCCAAGCTCCAAGTACAGTAATACCGAGACTATATGTGCTTGAGGGGACCAATGGCTGTCGTGAAATTTCACACCCTCTAACCCTAGCTGACTTGGGGTCGGGCCCTGGTCCATCTTCGCATTGAATTTATCGCCACCTCCATCATGATGGTGGAGTAACAAAGACGCGATCTTCGTCTTCCCGTAGTATGATGCCAAATCTGACGGGGTTGCTTGATTTTTGTCTTGCGCATTCACGCCCGCGCCGCGCTCCAGTAATAGCCGCGCAATGCCAAAATCGTCATCTTGGGAACAATATGGGCCTGCTGACACTAGCACTAGGTGTAATTAGTGTTGCCACCGCTCGGCTAGAGCCGGCTGGAGCCACAAGCTGCGCCGGATTCAGCCGGGCTACAGCCAAGCTATGAGTTCCTGGCTAGATCTGGCTCCGAGCCGGTTGATCCCGGCTAGCGCTGGCTGAGCTACAGCTCAGCCATGGCTGCTGAGTTCCATTCCTTCCTAATATGGTATATATATCACGTCGCTATTGGCTCAACAGTTGTCTCGATTTTCGCTTCAAAATACCATAGAATACATTGCTAACTATTGTACAGGAAGAATGATACTTTTTTTATATAAAATGATGTCTCGTGCACACAAATATGAGTAAGGACGCGTGAGAAGGCGCGAACGAGGCGCGGGGAAGCGCGGGGAGGCGTGAGGGGGCGCGACGAGGCGCGGCGGGGCGTGAAGGAGCATGAAGGAGCAAGGGGACGCGTGAGGGGACGCGAATGGGAACGACGAGCGGCGATGCGTGAGGAGGCGTGAGAAGGCGCGAGGGGGAGTGAAGGGGCGCATCGGGGCATCTGGGCGCGTAACAAGGCGTGAGGGGACGTGAAGTGGCGCGAAGAGGCGCATATGGGCGTGGAAGGGCGTGAGGAGGAGCGGGGAGGAACTGGGAGGCGCGGAGGGGCACGGGAGGGCGTGAGGGCGTGAGGGGGCGCGACGAGGCGTGGGGAGGCGCGGGGAGGCGTGAAGGGGCGCGACAAGGAGCAACGAGGCGCGAGAGGGCGTGGGGAGGAATGAGGGGGCGCGAGGAGACATGAAGAGGCGCGAAGAGATACGAAAAGGCGTGAGGAGGCACGAGGATGCGAGGCATGAGTCGACAAACCGTAAGCGCTCGGTCTCGTCCTCTTGCTGCACTCACCGTTAACCCAATTATCTCGTACTCTCCATCCTTTCACACATTCCACTCGACCGCACAATGCCTTTCTTCGACATTCAGGTGGTCCTTCACCGTGCCTTGACTTGGGTAACGGAATATATCGTTGTCCCTGTCGAAAATATAGTAGGTTTACCTTTTTTTTATACCTTGGCGTCACTAAACAAACCTTTCAGCTTGCGTACCTCGGTTACACAATGGTGATAAATCTTCACGCCGACATCCGAATCTTCGACGCGACCAGGGAGCCGATCTTCAACGAGCAGATCGACGTCGGGCCACTTGTACTTCCCCGTCGTGAGGGACAGCCCGACCGCGCTTAGGATATGGCGAGGGGAGGCACTGCGCTGAGATAGAGTCTGGGGTGCAGTAGCTGGAGGTCGTACGTCTGAGGGAAAGGACGCGTAGGGTTCGGGGACGTGCGGAGAGATAGTTGATTTCATTGAAAAAAGATAACATACGTGGGCCAGACATTCTACTCGTCAGAAAGAGGAAAATCGATGAGTCCGTTGCCAAACCCTTTTCGGTGATCAACACAAGTATGACCAGTATGGGTGGGAGGACAACGTAGGGGCGACGGATAGTAACCTAGGCGTTGAACAAACGAGTGAATAAAAAACGCGAGCAGACAAACAGTGAACTTATGAAAGTCTCGTCCCGAGAGCTTGTCGATACCCAGCTCCCTCACGTTTGAGAGACAGCCCCAGTCCCAGCGATCGAAACCATCCCAATCTACTACAACGTCGCGTACGGCCCGAACCCAACGTCGCCACGAGTTCTTGTCACAAAAAAAGTTGGGATTAACACCGCCCTTTGACGGGTCCCACATCTCCACGATCTCGTTGAGTGTAAGGGTTTGACCTTTCCATCGCTTCTCGAAAGTGGACGGGAACTGGAGGCGTTCCATTTCCTTGATCTCCTCATACACGTGGAACGAGTTGAGGTGGTATACAACCACCTGGCGGATGTCGATGTCATCCGCTGTGGCCAACTTGACGTCGCAATGGCAAGACAATCGGCTCGTGGGGTTATAACGCCCCGCAGCAACATCAGCACTCCGCTCATCGCCGAAAAAGAGAGAGCCCCCGTACTTCCAGAACACGTTGGGGTCGAAGGTCGATGGATTATTCCCGTTGGGCCACTGTTTCTTCCAATATGTGTTTCCCAGAATGGACCTCCATTCTTGGGTGGTGAGGGCGGGAAGGTCGCGCTCGGGTCGATTCTTTATTTCATCGAAGAGTACAAGGTAATGGTGATTGTAGATGCGTTGGTTCTGGGGCTCACCACCCCAGAAGAGGTGGACGGGGGGAAACGCGAAGCGACGAGGTGACACCTGGGAAGCGAGATTGAGGTAGCTGACGTGGCCCAAGGCATGCGTCCAGACTTCTTGTATCCCTGGGGACCAGTCTGGTGCTGCCCCAGCATCGGTGAAGCGTCTCAGTTCCTGGTTATTTGGATGAGTGACCAGGGAGGCCATGATCGTCTTGGCCTTTTTGGCTCTGCGACCGGCTATGCACAGGTCATTCTCCAAGTCAGGAAAGATACAGAATGGGCTCACCTTCGTCGTTTGTTCTGTTTTTTGTTTTGTCATGCTTACGCTTGAACTCCCTCGTCGGATTGAAGGTATCCAAACGCTCCGCGTAACCCCGGGCAGCGGTCTCCAGTTCTGTCACGACGTCGCGCACGAGTGGGGGGTAGTACCAATGAGGAAGTGAGTGAGTGAGGGGCTGGAGGGACATGGGCTGTGTCGTGCACGATTTGCGAGGCCACAATTTAACTTCCTTTGCAAGATCGAGCACAAACATTGACCTGTGAACGAGAAGGAAAGCCCTTAAGGACCGGCGCACATAGGTCTCATACAGCTGCGCGTCTTCAAAGATGGCGCCCCGAGTTGGTGCACGAATGGGAGACCGAAAATCGTCACCAGCGCGAATATCCTTCCACCAGTCCAAAAAAGCACGGAGCTCCAAAAGATACCGTTGAAGGTTTCGAAAAACTTCGACGAAATCCCGCCAGGCCCCGAAGTCATCCTCCAACCGGCTCAAGGCTGCAACCGCCCTAACATACGCTTCCATTGGGTGTCGAACAGGAGAAAAAGATGGGTCGGAAGAAATGGTTTTAAATGGATCTTGCACAGCAGCTTTAATAGACATCCATTCTTTCGTGAGCTTGTCCAACAAAGTAGGATTGACGACCTGGATGTTGGATTTGTCGGGATGAATTTGCCACATCGACTTATCAACGGAGTAAGTGAGGACGTTGGAGGGAACGGTAGTATTTGACTGGCGCAGAGGTATCCAGGCGAGGTACGGAAATTCACGCCGGTGCGACTGTGGATATACCGTCCACTCGTGAGCCCCCCAGAAACCGTCTGTGCCGATGATAACTTGCGACTGGGGAGGGGGGGTCGGGATGGCGTTGGTGTTGGCACCTAGTATTACGAATCCGGATCGCCAGGCATCGGCGTCGGCCCAGCACGTATGGGGAGGAGGGGAGGGCATGATCCTGCTCATCCAGAAGTCAGTTGACGCAAGTGTGCAAGAAAACGGGACAACAAACACGATAGCCAGCACCAAAAAACACTAAGCGAACAACGAAAGCGAAAAGTCCTAGAGCCCAATGTACGTTGAGTCTGATGGTGCGTCGACACCAAGACAGAAGGGGGGTGGATCCACTGAAGAAAGCCAGACAATGTTTCAGTTGGCTTGCAGCGTGCAGGAAGTCAGCAAAGGGAGAGCCTTAGGTAATGAACTTCTCACCTGAGTCTCCTCCTCCTTACCTCCTCGGCGTAAGATTCTCAGCTCTGACTCACTCGTTCCCTCACGCAAACTACTCGAACAGTAGAGATCCATTGTTTGGCCGTATTTTGTGGATTTACTGTTACCCATTCCAACCGTCAGTTCCTCTTTACCTCCCAGAAACGCCCTGCGCATATTTTCTAGTCTTTTAACCACTACCCCTCAGGCCTTCCACCTTAGTTGTGAGTTGTGGCCTCGTCGTTTTCCTCTATGCACTGGCATCAACTAACTTGGGATGAGCAGAACCATGTCTACTCCTCCCTCCGGAATCAATTATAGGTGCTGGGCTTCTGCTGACGACTGGAGGCCTGAATTTATAATACTAGGTGCCAACGTCAATGCCATCCCAACTCCCCCTCCTCAATCAGCGGTTATTATCGGCACAGATGGCTTCTGGGGAGCCCACGAGTGGACGGTTTACCCTCAGTTGTATCGCCATCAGTTTCCCTATCTCGCATGGATCCCCATACCATTGCCACATCCCTCTATTCCTTCTGATGTTATTACTCGCTCCGTTGAGAAGACCATGTGGCAAGCCCACAGTCACAAATCCAACACGCGAGTCATTAATCCTGCTCTGTTGGACGAGCTCACGAGGGAATGGACGTCTATCGAAGACGCCGTACAAGATCTGCTCAAGACCATTTCCTCCAATCCATCCTTTTCTTATGTTCAGCACCCAAAGGAAGCGTGTGTCAGGGCGGCTGTGGCCTTGAACCGGCTGAGGAACGATTTCGGAGCTTGGCGGGATTTCGTCGAGGTATTTCGGAACCTTCAGCGAAATCTTTTGGAACTCAGGGCATTTTTAAGTTGGTGGAAGGATGCCTGCGCCAGTGACGACTTTCAATCTTCCATTCGTGCGCCAACTCGGGGCTCCATTTTTTACGACAAGGATCTGTTCGCCAATCATGCACGCTGGTCTGTAGCGGCGTTCCTTCTCATTCACAAGTCATTGTTTACACCCGATCCCGCAAAGAAAGTCACGTTGTCGCCTCGCACATTGTGGAACGCACAGCCCATGCTCCCCCACCCCCCCGTCACTCTCTTCAGCATTGGTACTATCCCCCTCTCGTACAAGACATCGTGATGGATTTGGAGACCGCTGCCCGAGGTTACGCGGAACGCTTAGACACCTTCAATCCAACGATGGCGTTCAAACGTACACTGGACAAAATAGAAAACAAGCAAAACGACGAAGGTAAGCCCATTCTGTATTTCATTGGCTTAGACTGATGACCCGTATAGCCGGTCGCAAGGCCAAAGTGGCCAAGGTCACACAATCGCACCTGGAGCTGAGACATCTCACTGACGCAGCGCCAGACTGGTTCACAAAGCCACACGAAATCTGGCTGGATGCTATGAACTATGTCAAGGACCTCGACTTCGCTCCTACAGTGTCACACCGTCGCTTCGCGCTCCCCCCTGTCCACCTCTTCTGGGGTGGTAGCGAACAGAACCAGCGAACTTATTATTATCATTTCTTCCTCCTCCACCAAGAAATCATTTCCCGGAGAGCGACAGAACGGCGCTTCCCAGGCCTCACCACCCAGGAATGGAGGTCGGTTCTCGGAAATACGTACTGGAAGCAACAATGGCCCAAACACGACGGTAACGTTTCACCACATGACAGCACATTCGACCCCGATGCGTTCTGGAGGCACGGAGGCCCTCTCTTATTTGGCGACGAACTGAGTGCGGAGATCGCTGCGGGGCGATTTGACCCCACAAGCACACTCCCATGTCGTTGTGCCGTTCGAATGGACACTGCTGACGACCCAGACATTCGACAGGCAGTTTTATACCAACTCGGTCGACAACACTTATTCGAGGAGATAAGAGAAATGGAACGCCTCCAGTTCCCAGACAATCCCGGGAACCGCTGGCTTTTTAAATTCCCTAATATTAGCAACGTGACGGCGTTGTTCGGCCCTTCATATCTCGACTATGTCGACCCCCACTTTCGGCTGAATGAGAGATGGATAGGTTGGGCTCAGAGACTGCGTGATGCTGTAATGGACTGGGACGGGTTTGATCGCTGGGATTGGGATGGCCTCCCGGATGTCGAGGATTTGAAATCCTTGAACGGGTTGTGGATATGGCGATCTTGGGATCAGTTTCGCAAGTTCATTATCCGTCTCCTTGCGTTCCTCATTCATTCATTTGTCACACGCCTTGGTTACTATCCGTCTCCTCTGCGTTATCCACCCACCCTCAATACTCATTCCTGCGATGACCCGGATCACCGCACAAAGTTTGGCACTCATTGTTTCCTCTTTCCTTTCCGCCAGGACTATGTATACGCCGAACCCGCCAACGGCGGCACCAAGCGCAAGCGCAAGCGTCGCGCGGCGCCAGCTGTGCATCTCAAAGAGTAGACGCGGTGGACGGGAGGACGGTGGCGAGGCGGAAGAGGATGAAGCGGGTATGCGCGTGGAAGGTCTGGAGCAGCGCGAGCGTCGTGTGCGTCTGCCGGCTGCATACCCACACCGCGCCGTCCTCGTCTTCGTCGCTGGAGTCGTACTTCCCCACGTCGTTGTCGTGTGGGCGGTACGACGTACAGCGTCCTTCGATGCCGTCTCCGTGTGCGCCCAATGTATCTTGTTCAAATAAATAAACATTGTCGCATACCATCGACTATATGAGTTCCTTGGCCCCAGACATGATCATGTAGACGGTACTAAATATGTCTGTCCTGACTGTCAAGTGCGCACCAGAAGCTTGCACGTGACTGGAAATCATGACTCAAGGGTTTGTTTACACTCACACGTTCCTCACCTTCGCATTCCTCTCTCGTCACCATCCATCTACTCTACCTACATGTTTCGCTCTACCTCAAGGCCTCAAGCTCTACCTATCCGCTGGTCCCACTTTCCACATGCCGCCCCTCACGGGTAACCTCGACTCGTTGTCTGGTTACTTCGGTGGGAGCGTTCGATGTCCCCCCCCTTTGATCTTTGTTGGCCCATATTCCACCCGGGGACTGCACAACTTTCCAATGGTGAGAGTATTTTGCCCTCCCTTTCCCGTCTTCGTGTTTTTGTCATCAATGTTCCCCTTATCCGACACCATCCCTCACAGCTCAACTTGACTCGCCGTCGGTTGTCTGGTGGGGTGTTCTTTGCTCGGTGGGGGGCTTTTTTTTTTTTTTTTTTTTTTTACGCACTTTCCCATCATTGATGTTTCTCCTGTCCGACACCATCCCTCACGGGTCGACTTGACTTGCCGTCGGTTGCCTGGTGGGGTGTTCATTGCTCGGCGGGTGTTCATTCGTGTTCCCCCTATCTGACGCCACCCCTCACGGGCTAACTCGACTTGCCGTCGGTTGCCTGGTGGGGTGTTCTTTGCTCAGTGGGGGGCTTTTTTTTTTACACACTTTCGCATCATTGATGTTTCTCCTGTCCGACACCATCCCTCACGGGTTGACTTGACTTGCCGTCGGTTGCCTGGTGGGGTGTTCATCGCTCGGCGGGTGTTCATTATACTCCTTCTTTCGTGTTCCCCCTATCCGACGCCACCCCTCATGGGCTAACTTGACTTGCCAGTCGGTTGCCTGGTGGGGTGTTCTTTGCTCGGTGGGGGTTTTTTTTACGCTCTTTTCCATCATCGATGTTCCCACTGTCTGACACAGGCTAGCTTGACTCTCATATCCATCGTCGGGACCTCTATTCCAGCTCACTAATAGATGTTCGTTATCGCTAGGAATTCCTCTCCCTCCCTTCAGGGAGGCACATTTTGCCTCCGCTGCTACTATAGTTCATGGTCTTGCCTCGGTGTGTCATTCATCCGAAGTTTAATCGTTTCCTATCTTACGCCTGCCTTCAGTGGACGCAGCTGAGCCAGCGCAGATGTAACTCGTTACCAGAGGTGTACGTTCTTCTACCCCATCTATCTCTTACCCCCCTAATCTCAGCAACGCATACACCGCATCTGTTGCGCAGCTCCCGTTGTCCTCCACCCTCGCCAAATACCTCGAAATCATTCGTCCGCATCTGACCCCCGCCGAATATGCACGCAGCGAGGCTGCCGTGCCGCGAGTTTGGCGCGTCTCCACGGGCTGCAGAACTCCAGAAGCGGCTCGAGGCATGCGCTGCCGAGCCTGGGGCCGTCAACTGGGTCGTCGACTGGTGGAACGACGCAGCGTACATGGCATATCGCGACCCCGTCGTCGTCAACGTGAGCTACTTCTTCGTCCACGTGGCAGACCCTATAACTAGGGTTTGTCAGCTCTGACCGTGTTTTTTTTAAGTAATCGAACAACCCGAAGACGCTGCTGCACAAAATGGCAGAGTGGTCCACCCTTGTCCTGCGCGGTGGTAAATGATGTGTCTGCGGGAAGTTTCACACCATTCTATAGGTCCAGCCCTCTATTTGCGGCGTCCTGGCAAGTGCTCGTTACTACAGCTCATCGTCTTGCCTCAGTGTGTCATTCATCCGAAGTTTAACCTTTTTGTTTCATGTAGAGTGCAAGCAAGAACTTTCGCTTCGTTTTACAGGTTTGGCCCATCTGTTTGGCAACATACGGGTGAGTGATCTCATTATTTTTTTGCTATATAACTAACGCTCTCTAATTTCATAGGTTGTCACCCCTGAAAGGTTCCCGTCATGGGGCTGGGGTCTAGGGAGTAATGCTCCTTGTCTCCGCTGTCACCGGACCGCCTGTTAACCTGACTCCATTCCTGTTCTTAGGTCCGTAGCCGACATGTTCGCAGCTTAGGTCCGCATTTCATATTCTCCTGCATATAATGTACTGATTGTATTGACGGCAATCTTTGATCCGAAGCTATGAAGTGTTTTTTTTAAAAGTTCCGGGACTAACTGTGCTAGCTACTCTTGCGAACCACTCTAGTGCGTTGTGAAATAATGCCTACAAGGTCCGTAGGTACACCTTACCTCTTCTGTTATAGTTGATGTATTCGTGTTTCAGATTTTATGTACGTGGCATGCGGAATTCAGGTATAAGAAAGGTCTGCAACTGGACAACATCCCCACCAACATTGTGTTCGATAGTACGACTATATGGCTCGCCCCAAAAAGAAGAGCAAGAGTGCCATACAGGTCACTCAAGACCATGGTAATGGTAGTCGTGTTATGCGCTTCCGACTTGCAGGTTGGTTCTTTAGTTTAACAGGTCATTGCTTAAGCTAAACACCACTGGTCAGTAGGGATCGACACGGGTCACCCGCGTGTCGATCCGACTCAACCCGTACCCGTACCCGCTTCAACCCGTACCCGTGGTCGCGGGTACGGGTAACCCGTGCATACGGGTACGGGTACGGTCGCGGGTCGCGGGTTTGGCGGGTTCACGCGGGTTTGGCGGGTTCACACGGGTTTGACGGCTTCGCGTGTTTGACGGCTTCGCGTGTTGGCTCACAGAGATTGGGTTCACACAGGCTAAAGCACAGACAAACGATTTGCGATTCAACCTGCACAAGGTGCAGTGGCAACGGTAACGTGGTGGACAGCTCTGAGTCTAGTTAGTTAGTTAAAGGATGGAATGGTGTCCCAGTCCTCGGCAAGCTCTTCCTCCTCCTCGTCATGAACGCTGTCTGGACCAATGGATGCCTTGATGTCACTGTCCTTGACAAGGTCAAGGACGCTCCATTCGCCGAGGCACAAGAGAGCGCGTGTTGATTGAGCGGAAAGGCGGCTGCGCACGTGAGAGAGAAGAAGTCGTCCTTGACTGAAGACGCGTTCGACGTCGACTGAAGTCGCTAAAATGAGAACAAGTGTAAGCAAAGCTCACAAATGATGAGAGGACGACGTACCCGGAATGGAAAGATAAACCCGAGCCATGCGGGATAAACATGGGAAGGTGGAGCGTCTCTTGTACCACCATTCAAGGCCATCCTTGACATCCTCTGTGTTGGTGGCGAGGTAGCGATCGAGCTCATCACGCAGATCTGATGAAGTCGGGGCTAGGTCCGGTAAGTGGTCGAATATGTTGTTTGACGAAGAAAATGGCTGTAGAGAGGGCTAAGTCAGAACAAAAGGAAGAAGTATCGAGAGACACATACCGAATCAACAGAACGCGAATTGCCGTCGTCGGTTTCGGTGTCGTCGCCATCTACACCTGCAGGAGCATCATATGAACGGTCATACTCCTCACGAACGAGGGTGTAGGCCGTCTCGATCCAAGGCACTTCCCAGTCTTGCGCCTTGAAGTAAGCGAGCTTGTGTCGCGGGTGAAGGACTGTCCAGTAACATACATTAGGAACGATTGAAACGAAATATACAAAGAAGACTTACTCATGGCAATGCGGTAAACTTCAGACTGGTCCGTCTTGTTGTAATAGCGGTTGATCGCGTTCTTCCCAACAACCAGAGAAGCACGGATAGGAAGAGAATACTGTTGGGAATCAGATGCAGTGGAGAGGACTTTGTCGATGTGGTCCATTGCGGGAATGACTGTGGCAAGATTTGGGGTTCCCCGAGAGAAGAAAAGTGTCGCGTCCTTGAATATCTTCGAGAAAGTGATTTAGTAATGAAAAGGAATAAAAACGCGAGGATATACCTTCAAAACGACCTTGAGTTCTTCTGCAATACCCCACTCCACAGGGGATAACTCATATTTCCGGAGGTCGCGCACTGCAGTCATTGCATCAATTGCAGGGCGAAAATCAAGTGCAAACTTAAGCATATCAAATGTCGAGTTCCACCGAGTCGAGACATCTCGAGGCATCATACGACGAGGGAGACGACAAGAGGCCAGGGTCGTGTACCACTGCGGGAGGAGTTTGGTTGTCGAATTCTTCACTGCATACGCAAACCTGCGAAGCTGCGTTCTGAGTTAGTAAAGTAAACAATAGCGGGAAAAGGTCATGTGACTACCTTAGTCAACATCGACCGCACTGGCTGGACGCCCAAGTCGATCTCGTTCCTTCGCCCCTCTGACAAACCGTCAGTGAATATTGGTCCACCTGTCTAGTGATGGATCGTCATCTTCTCCCTCTTCTTGGGCATTGTATTCCTCTTGGTCCTCCTCCTCAAGCCCGTCTGCTAGGTCGGCAAGTGCTTGTGCTGCCTCGTCCATCACCTCGCCGTTTGTGGCTTTCGGTAAGTCAAATTGCTTGATGATAGACTTTGCTGTGATGTTGAGTATATGTAGGAAGCATCTTGTTTGATTTGCAGAGCCAGGGAAGCCGTCAAGGAGCACTCCAAGATGATCAATCATAGTGTCATTGTTGGATGCGTTGTCCGCAGTAACGCTCAGTATCTGCCCGATAAGATGAGTATAACTGTTTTACTGTCCTAAATAAAAGTACTGACCTTGTCACTGATCCCGAAATTGTTTAGAACCTTGGCAAATGCGCGCGCAAGGTTGACACCCGTATGCGATTTCGGCACATTGACAATGTCCAGGAGCATTGCCACTGGCTTCGCATCACGCTCAAAGTGGACGGTAATGGCGACGAATGCCATATGATTTGGCGAGGTCCATGCATCAGTGGCAAAGCTGAGTTTGCCGTCGTATTCCTGGTGTCTTAGGTGAGTACACAATCTGCGCTCGGTAAGTTCTGCTTACTTGTAACATGTTAGCGATCCGCCCACGAACATGCACGAAGGCATTTTTTACATCGCGTGACAGGGTCCTATCCGATGGAATATAGTATTCTGGTCTCCCTGTCTTCATGAGGGCACGGAATCCGCGATCGTTTACAATCGTGAATGGCCGCTTACTCTCCGCGATCCAACGGACAAACTCGACGCTAATAACACTTTAGTTCATCCACCCATCCCCAAGCCCGGAAAGAAGACATACCGAGCCTCCACCTTGGTATGTTGGCGGTGACTGTAAGTGACAATTCCTTTGGCCACGCGTTGAAAAGCCGAGGTAATTGACCCATTAAAGCTTCGATCTCTTCCTAGGGCCTTACGAGCAGTCTTCGCATCACCCATCTCATCAGCGGCGGCCACTGCCTCTTCGCCCCAGCAAGCTTTAGCATGTCGGCGCAGATTACTTGTTGACTTTGCATCCCCCTTGTCAAGGAACCGCCGAATGAATCGGGAATGGCAACTCCGAGCGGCGCACTCAAATACATGGGCCTTCCGGCGATTGACGTACTCAATCGCTGGAGTGGGCTTGAAGAACACGTAAATTGGTGCGTCCCACTCTTTGGATAGTCGTTCTGTGAACTAATCAGTACTATGCAGCAGAACCCCGAAAGCAAACGCGACACTACCGAGCTCAGCATCGTCATCCTCAATCACTTCCACAGAGGAGTCGTCGTCCGATATGTCGATCGCATCAGGCTTGGTCTTCTTCTGTGATGCAGCGTCGTTGTCGTCTGACTTGTCTCCTTCATCGACGGGGGGTTGGGCACAGGGAGGAGGGCTAGGATCTGCAGCGGGTGAAGTAGCAGTGGTAGACGTCGTCGTCGATGTAGCCTTTTGTTTTTTGAGAAGGGGATCACCATTTTCTATGGCACGTTTGGTGGGCTTTCGCTTGCGCGTACTTTTGGTGAAGTTGGAAGACATTGCTGGCAAGTAGAGTGTACACACGAGGACAGGGAAGCGTAGAATGGTGTATTGATGGGGTAAATCGAGGAGGTTTAAGTACGACAGCTAGAGTACTACTATGTCGACCTACGGAACGAACAATGACCACCGGACTCCGCAGTAAATGGGAAAAAAAAAAAAGGGTAACTAACAGCGAAGTCGAAACGTGGACAACGCCGGCCATTTTGCCATGGTAAAAGGGAGGGGTAAGACTAGGAAAGGAATGGTGTACTAGAGATGAAACGCGAAAGGCATCGGGCTAACAGCGAAGTCGAAATGTGGACAACGCCGGCCATTTTGCCATGGTAAAAGAGAGGAGTAAGACTAGAGATGAAACGCGAAAGGCATCGAGCAAGACAGAAGGATCGATCTGACCGGTCAAGTCCTATTCAGCTGTTAAAAAAAAAGGCGGAAAAAAGGGACACGGTGCGCACCAAATAGAGGATAGACAGAGAGTGGCAATATTGAGGGACAGTTTGAGTAGCCAGTCTTGCAGCACAACTTGCGGCATGGCGGCGAGGCGCGCTTGAGACAAGGGTCAAGGAACGAGGGTGGTCCGTGGTCGGCGACAGACAGGCTATGAGGCAGCAAGAGATATTGGCTGCGGCGCGGCTTGTGGAACGGCATGCTTGAGATGCAAAGAGGGTGGATCCGAAAGATAAGGGCAAGTCAGTCTTCAGCCCAAGCTGTGGAACGGCGCGTGGAACGGCGCACTTGAAAGTTGAGACAAAGGGCAGAAACTGCTGGAATATGGATGTAACAAGCTCAAGGAGTGGGTCGAGTGAGACAGGATGGCAAAAAAAAAGGGCGTGTACCCGCGGGTACCCGTGCCACGGGTACGGGTTTGGACGGGTTCAGAATTGCTGACCCTGACCCGTACCCGTCGTACCCGTACCCGTGACCCGTACGGGTTTCGCCGACCCGTGTCGATCCCTACTGGTCAGTAACTACGCCAAGTCAAGTGGGGGATGTACTAGCTTCTGCAAGAAGCCAGCCCCCTGTTGAAGAGCCGCATCTATCAGCAGCAGCAGTAGCCACAGCTGATACTTCCGCTTTCAGTGTGGCAGCGATAGCCACCACTGACGCTTCTACTTTCAGTGTGGCGACAGCAAGAGCTTCTGCTGCTGCACAGCCCTCAGTCACCTCTATTCCCAATCCACTGAGTGTACCCGCAAGTCCTGACAACGAGTTCCCGAACCTAGGTGATATTTCAGGTGATGAGGATGAGGACGAAGTAGGAGCGCCTCCGCCAATGACTCCACGCCGCCCTGGGGTTGATAGGGCATCACTTTATCCACCAACCGCACAGAGTCTTAACCCCGTCACACCAGGTCGTACACTGGGCTGAACACCAGGCCAAACACTGGGCCGAACACCGGGCCGAACACCGGGCCGAACACCGGGCCGAACACCGGGTCAAACACGAACTGGTCAACGAAGGACATTGCGTCAAGATGGTCCTGCAGGCAACAGGAAGCGGCGTGCTGCACAGGATGTGTGGCACTTTTTTGCGGAGAATGATCAGAGGCGACGTGAATGTTTGCTATGCCGGTGAGTACACTTCAAAAACCTCTAACGTTAACTGAATGTGCTATAGGAAACGAGTGAATGATCCACAGAGTGCAGGCGATCACCATCAGGTCAAGACATTCAGCTTAACTACAGGGTCAAGCAACCTTCGAGAACACCTTGTCGACTGTCACCGAAACGAATGGGTGAAGTCATGCGTCGACCTAGGGCTCACTATCAAGGGCAAAGATGGCTTGGCTGCTAGGGCCGCATACGAGGTTGAACACAGTGGTGGTTACTTAACGAATCCATCATCAGTGACGTCTGAGGATTGCCCCCAGTTCAGTCCTGAGGCGTTTGTTGACGCTCTTGTTGAATGGATTGTTGCCAATGATCAGGTACGTACTATTTCTTGTGTTGCATATATACTAAGCTTGCTATATAGTCTATCAATGTTATCGAGTCTTGTCAACTCCGTAGGCTCTTTCGAATGCTGCGACCTGATTTGAAGGAGCACGACATCCCTCATCGCACCACCCTCAGCACACGTGTGAGAGAGGTTCACGACGAATACATTGACGAGCTTAGGTCACAGCTCAAGGTATTGTTGAGATTATATCCCAGGCGCTATTGCTGATTCCCATTTTAGAAAGCTATTGGCAAGATATCGTTAACCACTGACATCTGGTCAGATATACAGCTTGTCGCGTTCATGGCCGTTACTGCACACTGGATTGAGGAGCAAGCAGAAGACACCCTGGATGGTCCAAGAAAGAAGCTTGTCCTACGTGCAGCTCTCATTGGCTTCCATGTGGTGCCAAAAGGTCATGACGGAAAGCAACTGGCTCATATCCTGTTCTCCGTTGTTGAGCGGGTGCAAATTCTTACCAAGGTCAGTGAGTACTGTATTGTAGACGGCTAATACTGATAGTATTGTAGATTGGATGGATTACTATGGACAATGCATCCAACAATGACACGATGATGGTAGCATTTGGTATGTTGTTGAAAGCGCGCGGCATTAAATTTGATAACTTCAAGCGACACATCCGGTTTGATCCTCTTTGTCGGGTGTTGATAATAAGTTGATTACTGTCCAGCTGCTTTCCACACGTTGTAAATCTTGCGTGTAAGGCTGTTCTTGGAGCCATCACAAATATGGACTTTGCCGATGAAGACTCGGACATCACAGCAGTTGTGCATGATGACTATGCACCTACAAATGACTTCGGTGAGGCGATGTCAAAGGATCCCATTGCAGTAATCCGCAATGTGGTGCGAATAGTAAGTACTTCATAGTCATCATGGTGTTTATATTAACAGTAGCAGATCCGTGCTTCAGGCCTTCGCCGACAGGCCTTTCTCACTATTCAGCGTACACATCAGCAAACATCACTCCAACCCCTTCGTGACTGCACTACACGGTGGTCATCAACATATTTTATGATTGAGAGGGCATTGGAGCTTCAAGAGGTGATGTGTTCATGTTCTTTTCAATGTCGATAGTAATGCTAATTATCACGTTTAGTCCATTTCAAGTTACCTACTGAACGAGCCTGTACTACAAAGTTATCACCTCAGTGATGAGGAATGGAAGGCACTTGAGGTCTGCAAGAAAATATTGTCGGTACGTGACAATTTTTCATGTGCGGAGTTGTTATGACATTTTTTACAGGTTCCGCACTCCTTTCAGCAGCGCTTGTCAGCAGAGAAGACACCAACTTTGTGTCATGCAATACCATCATTTCAGGCAATGCGTATACTATGGAGTCGACAGAAGACAGAGATGCCCCATGCATCTGCTGTCATAGATGAGGGGCTTGAAAAGCTAGCTCATTACGAAGCATGCATGTCAGCTGTACCTGCATATATATTGGCAACGAGTAAGTTCAGCAAATATGTATTGGTATTTAACTAATTATATTTTCAGTTCTTAACCCGACTATGAAACTTCATTGGTTTGAAAAAAACATGCCATCTCAAGTTCCGAGAGTTAAACAGATGTTTTTGGATGAGGTGAGGTCAATTGTGTTTACCGAACTAGAATTGTTGCTGACAAACATCTAGCTTCGTCTGTACAAACCCACTGAAAGCAGTGACTTGGGGTCACCATTTTGCGGAGATGATGACTGGGCAGCCAACCTACTTGGGCTGGGATCAGACCAATCGGTGACGACCTCTGGTTCTGAGCGGGGTGTAGATGCCGAGTTTAATGCCTACCTCTTGGACCCCATGATGTATGCAACACCACTTGCATATTGGCAGGTATGTGTTTCTGTTTGTTTTGATACCTTTTTTAATGTATAACCTTTAGGAGAACCGACACCGATACCCAACACTTTTCACAATGTCTGCAGATATTCTGCCCATTCAAGGCTCTGCTGTTCCATGTGAACGTGTCTTCTCTTCGGCAAAGGAGACAATGACAGCACGTCGTAACCACATTACACCAGCACTGATGGAAGCTCTTCAGATGCTAAAGTTTTCATTTCGTGGTGGCCGCTCACTTGACTTCACGGATTGGCTTAAGGCAGATGTGGAGAAGAGGGCTATGGAAGCTATTCTGGAGGTCAAGAATCATCCGGCCAGTAAGCCATTGGATTTCTTACAGTCTTTTGAGGGGAATGGTGAGGATGAGTGGTCGTAGTTATAGCCACTTTCATGTGTATGCAGAAACGTGCTGAAAAAGCCTCTTGCTTACTAATAGGGATTCATGGGTGTGACTAACGCGCATGGGTCGCGGGTGAGGTTTTGGTGGGTATAAGGGTAGCGTTCCTCAGCCCGGAGAAAACCTGTACCTTGCAAATGGGTAGTGATTGCCTCGTCGCTCACTTCCCCTCTTACTTATTTAGCTTGGTCTCTCTGTACGCACCTTCACGCAGCCGAAGTCGATGAGCTACGCTAGATGCCTCCTTTGGTGCTGTCGTGCTCGCCGTCTTGCTGTCATGGGGGAGCCACGCACGTGACAGCCCAGACTTTGACGACTCCCGTGCCACCACCACTGGAGGTGCTCCACATGGGGTCTCGACTCTGGCGTGCGAATTCAATCACAGCAACGGTGTATGTTCAATACTTTCTTTCCTTTGCCATGGCTGACATCTTCTCCAGTTCCTTAAACTCGTCCAACCTTTCCTCCCAATTCTTCCGAATGTCTCGTCACCCAATCGCAAAGTACTTCTACCTCCTAGTGCTGGGGACGATGATGATTTGAGCTTATATCAAAGTGCGTAGCAGCCTCAGTTGCGGCCTGTCTGTCTGTCCCCTCATTCACCCATGCTGCTGACTACTATAGGTGGTGTTCACCCCGCCTGGATATGCGATTAAGACTCCCAGCGACCCCAGCGAGATCAGGAGATGCCAGCCCAGGGGAGAGAGCCGCCTCTACTTCCTTTGCTGCGTGAGGAAAAATCGGTATGGTCGGTGCTGCACAATTATCAAGCCGCCGCAGACACATCATTACTGAGCGTGCGGCACGGTGCGTCCCCGCTTCTTTCGTTTCATGAGAGGGTGATGGGGATCTGATGGGGGCGGCGTCTGGTCTCCCTGCCACTGCCATGGACGACAGTGAAGTCATCTACAGCACCCCGCTTCCCAGTGCCTCGTCCACTCCCGTGCCATCTATCCAACCCCTTGCACCTCCCCAGCATCTGCTCCTGCAACCACAACCGGTGGACCAAAAGCCCACGGATTATGTCTACTACGAGTGCCGTCCCGACGACCTTTCCTCCGACGCCCACGCGCGGGCTACCGCTGCCAAGGTGAAGCTGCAGTCGCATTACCGCCTCGCGCTCGAGACCGCAATTGACCTGAACGTCCGGTGCGTGTTCATGCGTGTCCACGATCGCTTAATCTGACTGACATCGGGATCCCATTTTGCATGTGCACTGTAGAGGTGCGGAGCTCAAGCGATCGCTCGCAGGCATACAGGAGGACCGTCGGCTGCAAGAAATAAGGAGACATACGCACACTCAGTCACAGTTTCTGAGGCTTCGTCGGACCAATATTGGCCTGTGTGATTTCAGGACGGTCAAGGTGATTGGCAAGGGAGCATTTGGAGAGGTGAGTGCTGAGCTTGTAACGTCTGTTGCGCTGTTCCTTTCTGCTGTTGGGATAGCTTCCGAGTTGCTTCGTCTGATTTGGATGTCGGATGGGATGAGATGCATGCCGTCGCCTCGCTGATGTCCGTCTGTGCGTGCCTTTCATGACCATGCTTTCTGACACGCCATTGTAATGAGGTTCACTTGGTGCAAAAAATTGACACCAGACACGTGCACGCGATGAAGATGCTACAAAAAGCCGAGATGCTCAAGTGCGACCAGGTGCGTGCTACTTTTTATTCGGCATCTTGATCATCCATTCTCCACACTTGTTGGGCTTAATATGCGTGCTGCCTCGCGCACGGACACAACCACCGACACATTGTCGTGATTGTCCTGTGCAAGTTGTCTTCCTTTTATCCACAGATCATCCTACTAACGCACTGCAGGTTGGGGCTGCTCCCGGTGTTCACATCGACGATGCTCATGTCACACATTGTGCGTGCTCATCAGCACTATCCAAACGATCGTCGAGCACATCACCATGCGTGCAATGAAGGACTGCAAGAATGAGACACTGAACAAGATGCACTCGTTCTGGGGCTGCCTGTGCGTCTTTCCTCTCTCTTCCATTGGTCATCATACAGCTGGGCTAATCCAACCTGCCTCGGGTTGGGGTTGCAGAGAGAAGCGCC
The DNA here is from genome assembly GCA_021525015.1 of Lactarius pseudohatsudake. Classification (NCBI taxonomy): domain Eukaryota; kingdom Fungi; phylum Basidiomycota; class Agaricomycetes; order Russulales; family Russulaceae; genus Lactarius; species Lactarius pseudohatsudake. Next base: position 71,818 of record JAKELH010000357.1, read on the forward strand.
GCACGTGGCAAACATGGGATGCCGAGTGGGGCCGCATTGGGCACGAGGGCAACACATGGTGGCTCAGCGACGTGTGCACGCACTGGGAGCAAGTCTTTGGTCCGCATACATGGATGTGGCTTTGTATGTCCCCCTTTCTTTCTCTTTTCAATAAGTCCTCTTTCTGACCATGCCGTTGTACAGTCCCCATTGGGTCGAGTAAGGACCTGGGGCTCGAGCACCCCTGCGGTGGATGCAGCGCAAGGAGTGGCCAGCAGAGCTGCAGATGCGGTCATGACCATTTGACGACTTTGGCTTGGCCCTATATGGCATCATGTCCTCTGACTCGTCTGACCCATTCTATTGGATGCGTGTCATCCTTGCCTCCAACCGTGGATCACTTCGGGAATGATCATGCAGCTTCTGGTAGGTGCTAACCTCATCAACTGTTGACTTTTCCATCAAAGAGGATTGCGGTTTGTTCTCAGGCTCAAGAACACTCACATGTGACGCTGCTCATTGGACCTGCTGCAAAATAGGCTCACTGGAGCGACAACAATTATGGGGCAGTACTAGTAGAAATGGATTTGTATTTAAACTAGATTACACACTGTCCAAGAGCCCACTGGAATGCGGGTGCGGGTACGAGTAACCTGCCAAACCTGTGTCCAAAATTGACTTATAAATTACTTGGTAATTTTCAATAAATATAATTTCCTTTTTGGTATTGGGGTGACGAGCCATGGCTGAAGCTGGCTCTCAGCTAAGCAACTCCAAGCTCCGCCCCAGTTAATGGCTCTGGCTCAGCTCCGGAGCCAGGAACCCCGGGAGCTAATCTCAGCCACGCCGGGCCGCGCCAAGCTGAGCTGCGGCAACACTACCTCCCCCCACCCTGTTTGGGATTCCGGTCCCGCCACCCCCTTGGCACAACCCGCCTTGCATCATGCAGTGAGGTCTCAGAGGTGAATCCTCACATGCTCGGTCAGCACTCCTCACTTTCGCTATCGATACCCACCATCTATTCTATATCCTCGTCTGCCTCGACGCCCTCGGCTATCATGTCGGCTCCCTCGACTTGAAGGCTGTCAACCCGTCACGCCCCATAAACTACGTCGATGTATCTCACAGCGGAGATTAATGTCATTTCCTCTCTTCCATTCGTCCTTCATTACCTGCTGTTTCCTGGCTTTCGTTAGGTGTTGGAATCTGGGCACATCCGGAACCACCCAGCGTGGACCAGGAGCTAAAGTATGTCTTTAGCAGCTTAAGATCCCAGCGCTATCGCTACGAGCGCCTGGTCCCAAAAGGATCGTGGAAATAGTGGCGGACCCTCCAAACGAAAACGCGTTACCATTGGATTCATTCCGTAATCTGCAGAGCTTGGAGTGCCTTGACATTGACCCACGCACGCTTCTTGGTTGGGGCGGGCTTTCAGAGAGCTTATGATCAAACGCAGTGGACTCGATGACATATCTAATTGTTCGTCAACACAGTGATCGATGGTTCTGCCCGGAGACAAGCTACTCCTTCTCTAGATCCCTTTAGCCTTTCGCGGCAATCGTCATCCCACACCACACGTCTTCCAGATTCCGTTGCAGAACATGCGGAGGAAACGGTCGTCACACCAACGAGCGAAGACCCAACCCGGCCTTCTCCCACCGAATCCTCCATCTCGCCTCGCCCCAGTTACCACCATCCAAGTGGGTATCCTCACATCTTTCGCTGACAGTTAACGCGCTAACCTTCATTCCTACCGAAATCCTCCCACATCTCTCTTCGCTCACCCACCGTTTCGGTCCCTCCTGACTTATCATCTTTGTACAATCTCGTCTCACTCAACCTCTCAGATAACATGTTTGATTCCATCCTGGACATTTACAAGAAACTGGGTCAAGTGCTTGCACTCAACCTGTCGCGGAATCGCCTGGATTCGCTTTGCGGTCTAGAGCGACTCGTGGCACTGGAGCGCGTGGGCGTCAGTGGAGGAATCGGGAGGGGTCGGCCGACTCTCGCTGTTGCCCGGCATTGCCGAGGTGTGGTGGGGAGGGCAACGAGAGCGAGAGTGACTACCGCGTCAAGTGCTTCGACTCTTTCTGGAAGGAGGGGAAGTCGACTCTTCTGGATGGGACGCCAGCCGGGTTCTACGAGCGAAGGAGCCTGTCCTCTCCCCCACCAGAACGGATGAACTCCACGCGACCGATGCCCAAGGCATATTCGCCACCAGTGGTGCCTGTTGGAGGAACGGCAACAGCAACATCCGCACCGACAGCAGCAGTCGCCCCAGCTCTATCAACGACTGCAGTCGCCCCAGCCCCGTCGAGCGGCGCCAGCTCTTCGAGCACGTTCTCACCCACAATCGCCACTCCCCGCCATCAGCGCGAAACCGCGGAAGAAGCGGGCGAAGCGCATCGTGCACCTGGACGCTAAACCAGCGAACGCGAGCGCTGCCCGCACGTGGGTCGCGGTCTCGGAGGAGCCGAGCGAGCATTTTAGCTCTCCCGCTTCGGCGTCGCGCTCTCCCCTCGGGGCGCCGGCGCCGTCACCCCTCGCACCCGAGGCTCCTCTCGCACTGCTCCTTCTGGCGGAGGACAGCACGACGCCGAAGGCGCTGGACGTCGTCCCGCCCAAGCACCGCCGCTCGCATACCGAGTATGCGCCGGCGCTGGCATTGGCGGACTCTGACGGCCCGCTGTCGCCAGTGCTGGTACGCCCGCCGCCGCATCGCACGACGTGCGCGTGTCGGCTCGGTGGTCTGCGGCGCGGCGTGCGCGCGCTGCTGCGTCCGTGTTTGAGGCTCCCGGGGAGGTCGAGGATGGGGTGTGGGAGGAAATAAAGGAGGCGGACGCGTTCCGGGCGCGGGTCGAGGCGCTCAGATCGGAGATGGGGGACGGTTGGTTGAAGGTGTTCAGTCAGAGCCACGCCGGAGGGTCTGGATAGTGTTTGGTTTACTGTATGTGTCTCTCTCGTTTGTACTTATGTTATGGGATATCACCACACTTAAATTCTATATTTTCACGAGTCTTAGTGATGGTCTGGAGATTGTGAGGGCGATGGTCGCTGCTCCGTTGTGGGTACATCGTAGGACTTTCCAAAGAGGCGGTGCTCTGTACGGCCACGAGGCCGGGCGCTAGTGTTTGCTGCAAGCCCCCTACCACCTCGCACAACTACCACCGAATTTGCCAACGTATCTCTATCCTTTCGAGGAATCGTCTACAAAATGCCTGCTGTATCATTTCAAGCAATCCTCGATAAGCTCTCGCCGACTACAGCGACCAGATTGGCGTAGAACTCGTAATGGATTACAGAGTGTGGCTACTACAGGTTTGGTCCCGTTATTCATATGAGTTTCGGCATTGCTGACCTGACTATGACACTTCATTTTGTTCTTCACCTCTTATCTTTATCGTTGCCTCGTCCCCGTCGACCCATTCGTCTCAGCTGCACCAGTCCCACTTCAGCTCGTTGCCCGTCTGTGCAAAAAGAACCTGACCTATGTCAAGTACATCGTGGCAAAGACACCGAACCTGGAACACCAGATCTGAGTCTTCTTGGCTCACACAGTACTGCAGTGGGTGCCACAGGACATTGCTTGTATGTTGTAGCGGATTCTGGATAACGCACAAGAGGCTTGGTAGTGCTGTGGCCCTTCGACCTTACCCGTCGCATGGGCGGTACCCACTCGGACAAGACATTCGTTGAGTGGATAAGCACGGAAACCAAGCTGTATTTGTAGGTCAGTAGCTAAGGCAGAAAGGAACGGCGTTTTCTTTTATGTTCTTTTCTCGAATCCATTTTTTTGCGCCGTAGGTTACCGTGACAGTGCCTATATAGTACTTTTCTACGGTCCGAATGACTACCGATTTCCTCCTACACGTTCCTCCCTTTGCATAGTCCTACATATGGAACATGCACGCATTTATTCGCACCCCCAATCCCTAACTCCGCACCCATCACACCAACTGACATCCATCCCCACGACTCGCCGGACGCGCAAACGGGGCCACTCAATGAACGAAGAGGGATGCGGACGACGGAGTAATGTGATAAATACTCACCGACCACTGCAAGTCGATCGTCACTCGTCAACGTGTCAACTCGCAACGCTCAAGACTCGCGTGACACACAGCTCATGTCATGGTGGCAAGTACGCCCTGCTGACCACCAACGCTTGACGGGAAGCTATGCCACTTCTCTGAGAGGAGTGGGGGGACTTGGGATGAAGGTCAAGACGCAGTAGTATATCAGATAATTAATGGGTAGTAGTAGCGTACACGTTGAATAGAGCAGCAGGATGGAACAGGAAAAATAATGAAGGCAACTTGCCCACGAGTGACACGAGGAAAATGTTCCACCACTGGCACGCCCCGCACGCTTTGAGGCTTAGTCTTGTAAAGGGTGATTAATTACGACACGCAGGTGCACTAGCGCCCGTGATAGGGCGCTATCACGGGCGCAGGGGCGTGAAATGGTCAGACGCGATCACGCAAGATGCGCACGGAGCAAAACTCGACGAGGACCTCACAGGTCGCGTGATGGGCCCTGGCTGCGTACTCGTACATTCGGCGCCTCCTTCTGTTCACGCGTGAACGGATGAGCGTCCTGAAGAGAGAGGGAACCCCTACCGCCTTCTCTGATAAGAACCCCTTGAGCTTCTCGCGCTCCTGCTTGTCGGCGGAGAGGCGCCTTTAGAATAACCGCTTGGGAAATGCGTTGATGTCCAGATGAGATGTGAAGACGGTTGAAACACCTTGACTCGTGATAGTTAATGAACGTTAATGAGCGGGGTTGGCCCCGTTGGTACGGGCGACGAACCTCCAAAAAATGTTGTCTCCGAATCGGGTCATTAGCGGCATTGGATCAGCCTGTGGTCGTGGACGTCTGATATACGATACTATAGTTTCGGATAGACCACAAGGGTCAACTGCACCAATTAAATCGCCATTCCGAGCGCTCGGAATAAAGGTGTACGCGATGCCACCACCATATTGGAATACGGTATCGCTCATCTGCAGGGAGACATTTGTTTCTAGTGAGCTCGAGCTGACGTCGGTCATCAACCAAGTGTATAGTGAGAATCACCTTTAGTAGTATGAGTACAGATAGACCCTCGCGCTGAAGGTTCGAGAAGTCTGCTGAGTAACTTACTTATCTTTGATGGCGGGCAGAACTTCTTGTGGGAGTGAATCCTCCAGGCAAAAACAACCTAGTGAAGGTCCGAATGTAGGAGGTTCCTCCGGGGTCGTCGTCCGTGGCACTTCTCTGGGACCAGAGACGGCCATAACAAATATAACGACATTCTCTGACACTGACATGGTGAGTGTCAGAGCGCTGTCAGCGACTGAGCGTTGTACGTCAAGCTTCAAGGGTTATATGGGGACAAGGAGAAATTTGTAGTGTAAATGAAAGTGAACATACGAACCCAATGAAATGTTGGTCTAACCCGGGCTCGGGCCAATGAGATTGCTTCGAGCGCAGTGACCGGGGTCCTGATCTCGGTCCCATGCGGCCATTGTTTCCCCTCATCGCCTGTGCAACCACCACACTCACCTGCTTCTCTCTTCTCGTCATTCCCTTTTTTTCCATTCATGGGTCGATGACGTATCTCATCTGTTCATCAATACGGTGATAGATGATTTTGCCTTTCGCGGCAATCATCATTCCACAGCACGGGTATTCCAGATTCCTGGAAGAACATGCGGAGGACACGGTCGTCACACCAACGAGCGAAGACCCACCCCGGCCTGCTTCTCCACCGAATTCTCCGTCTCGCCCCAGTTAGCACCGTCCAAGTGGGCATTCCTCAGGCATCTTTTTAATGCGTTGATCTTCATTCCGACTGAAATTCTCCCGCATCTCTCTTCGCTCACTCACCTCGATTTATCCTCGAATGTGTTCATTTCCGTCCATCCTGGCCTATCATCTTTGTACAATCTCGTCTCAACCTCTCAGATGACGTGATTGGTTCCGTCCTGGGCATTTACAAGAAAATAGGCCAAGTTGCACTCAACCTGTCCTGGATTCGCCTGGATCTACTTAGTTCGCTTTGCGAGCGGCACGTGGTACTAGAGCGCGTGGACGTCAGACACAATCAAGTAGAGGAATCGGGAGAGGTGGGCCGACTCTCGTTGTTGCCCAACATTACCGAGGTGTGGGTAGAGGGAGCGATTGACTAATCGCAGACTTCTCACGCGCCGGCGAGAATGGACCGCTCTACCGCAACTCAACTTCAACCTCCGAAATCTCTACTTTTAAATATCGTTTTGTGTCTTTTCTATTATGTAACTTACTGTAGTAAATAACGCGTAAACAACGCGTTTCGTTGTGGAATTGTGGAATGTGAGGGGATTGGAACGCGAGGGAGGGGGGACACATCCTCCTCCTCCCAATTTGACATGCCCGCCACTTTTGAAATCCCCGTCGGTCCCTCTATTACCGAAAACCTTCGCACGTTCCGGACTCCTGGATCCGACAGGCGGCTAACCGAAGACCCCGCTACGTCACACCGGTACGGGAGCATTACGCATGACCGAAGCGCGGGAAGATGACATTAGAGTGGGCGAATGAGGAGGAGTTCCTCTCTTGGCTTGCAGCTGAAGAGTCGGATCAGACTATTGAGCTGATTGTGAGTCATGTCGCGCATTCCGATTCACCGCTCTGGCGGGCGCGACGTATCCTGAAGTGCTCGCGGGAATGGACGGGTGGTCAGAGCAAATCTGGTGCCACTGTATCCGAGGGGCGGGAAAGGAAGATCCCATCAAAGAAGACTGGTTGCCGGTGTCGGCTAACTATCAAACTTTATCGGCACACTGAGACCATTCTTGGGAAGTACGAGAACGAGCACGATCACCCAGTCGGCGACGAAAATCTGCGATTCACTCGGCTGTCAGACAAGTCCAGAGACCTGGTCATGCAGTTAGTTCACATTGGGGTAGATACCAAGGCGATCGTGAGTAATGCGCCGCCTATCCCAATCCCGCCCGTTAGTTGACAGTACCCACCTAGCTGAAGCGTGTGCGCGAGTCTAGTAAGCGTACAGATCGTGATCATTACATTACGACGCGGGACATCCATCGCATCCCGCCGGATCGTCGAGAATGAGGACATCCGTCTTGACGAGAATGACGCAGTCTCAATCAAAGTCTGGGCCACCCGGCTTCAACAAGCTGGTGGCAAGGTAGTCTTGAAGGATAAGATCGACGCGCCCCCCGCTGGATCTAGGCTTTCTCCAGAAACCTTTATCATGTCATACAAACTGAGTTCCAGAAGTCTCATTCAGAGA
>JAKELH010000358.1:0-79057 GCA_021525015.1 Lactarius pseudohatsudake
TAAAGCGCACCGTCCCATCTCCCTCCTCGAGTGCATGTCAAAGCTCCTCGAGAAGGTATTTGCGAAGCGCCTCCAACACGCCATCGTCAAGGAGGAGCTGATCCCCACCAACCAGTTTGGGGGGCGCTCTCACTCCTCCTGTCTCGACGCGGGCCTCACCCTCATCCACGACGTCCAGGCTGCTCACAGCGCCGGACTCAAATGTGGCATCCTCTTGTTCGATGTCCGTGGTTTCTTTCGATCACGTGAACCACGGCAGGCTCTGCTCCCTCGTGGAGGGCATGGGCTTCTCCCCAGAGGAGACGAACTGGCTGCGGAGCTTCCTGGCGGACCGCCAAGTACGACTCAGGTTCAACGGGGCTCTATCGGACGAGCAGGGACAACCAGTGGGAGTACCGCAAGGCTCGCCCATGTCCCCTGTTCTATCCATTGCCTACACGCAACCCCTCCTACACAGGATGGCGGGTTGGAACAACTCGTCTCTGGGGATGTACGTGGATGACGGCCTATTGTTCGCCTGTGCAGAGACGTGGGAGGGCGTGACAACCCTCCTGCAAGCACGCTATGGCGTCTGCGAACAGTGGCTCCGACTATCGGGTCTCGCTATTGAGCCTGAAAAATCGGAACTCCTGTTCTTCCAGAAACCTAGAGAGCGCAACCCCATTCCCCCACCCCCCGGGTTGACCTTACCGGACAGGGAAGGGACATACACGGTGCGCCCGGTTGAGACCCTGAGGTATCTTGGGTTCTTCATCAACCGGCAACTCAAATGGGACCCTCACGTGACCATCATGTGCAACAGGGCGAGGGCCTCGATCCGAGCTCTCTCGATCCTGGGGAACACCATACAAGGCCTCTCGATGGCAAACTGGCGGCTTGTCATGAACGCCGTCTGTTTACCTGTGCTCTCCTACGGCTGCCAACTCTGGTATAAGTCCAAGGGGGTTGCCGGGCTGATCAAGAAACTACAGACTGTTCAGAACGAAATGGTCAAAGTGGTAACAGGCTCCTTCCGCACTGCGCCGCGGGAGCCCCTTTTAGTCTTTACCCGCATGCTCCCTATGAGTGTGTTCCTGGAAAAGCTCACTCACACGACCGCCTTGCGCCTCTACAGACTACCCCGTGCATCACAACTGCTCCGCCGCCTGGGTCCGGAGTGGTACATGCCGGGCCAGGGGGACTTCCGCGAGGTTGTCCCACGTTCATCTGTCGTGCCCGGTCGACGCAACTGTGCCCCCACAGCCCTGGAGGCTCTCGCCATGCGTGTCCCCTCAGATGGGCCGCGTGTCGACGTGGTAAGCCTGGCTCCCTGGGAGGTCCCCAACTGGGCGGGCCAGGTGACACACTTAGGGGTTGGAAACCCTGCGGAGCAGAAGGCCTGGACGCTATCCCTTTATAGGGACGCGCTGGCCCAGGACGCTCTGATAATCCACGTCCAAGCCAAGGTGTCCTCACAAGGACGCGGTGACGGCAAACTGGTGGGCGCGGCGGCAGCCACCTTTACACGAGGGGGGGCAGACCTGAAGTACAGGGTCTGGGTGTTGGGCGACGGCGCTCTCCAGTTTGATGCAGATGCTTTCGGGCTTGCCAAGACTGCGGAGTTCTTAGCCATGACTTACGTTGACAAGGTGCCCCCTCCCGATTTGATTTACGTATTTACTAACTCGAACCCGGCTATCCAAGCGGTTAAGAATCCGCTCTCTCAGACCGCGCAATCACATGCGCTTATGTTCTACCAGTCACTCACAATCTTGGCCCTACGCCACGCTAACTTCCGCTTACACCTAGTCTGGACCCCGGCTGATGCCGAACTAGAAGGGCAAGGGAAAGCACAGGACCTGGCCGCTGTTGGATGCACTAACGATCCCCCTGACGGGTTGAATCGTGTCAACAGTGCGTCCTATCAGAAAGCGCGCGCGTGCTCAATCGCCTTCATGCGATGGGAAGGTCGCTGGCACGGGAACAGACTCATCCCCCTCTTCCGCCACGAATGGGTCGGGGAACAACTATCCTTCCACCAAACCTACTCCGACATATACCCCCCCGACCCTAAACGACCCCACCCTCTATGGCTGCAGTCCACAGCAGCCGAAACCCTACCCTCCGGTCGCCGCCGTGCCAAACACACACGACGCTCTACCTCCACCCTCATGCAGGTGGCGACCGATCACGCCTTCACCGGAACTTACGTCCAACAGTTCCGCAAGAACGACCCCCCAGAGCATGTCTCCTGCCCCTGCGGCACTCCGGTCAGGGACTCGCTCCACATCACCACTGAGTGTCCACGCTTCATGAGGGAGCGTGTGAACACGGGCATATTCACGTCACGAGCCCACATTACCCAATCATTAACTCCCTTCCAGTCGCTCCTCTGTACCCGCAAGGGCATAGGGATGCTTCTGGATTTCTTCGATCAGACCCACGCGCTCTCCAAACCGGAATCTGGCCCCCCCATACCCGTGCCCCCCAAACCCGACTAGGTAAGGTGGACGCTTGGAGGTATTACCCTTCTCCCGACTTGTATGTTTTCATGTGATTCGGCCTAATCTGCGGTGAAATACTCCGCCTTCTCGAACCGACCTATGTATGACTCACGCCGCCCACGAGGCCGGCTTTCTGACCCGCCTCCCGTTCCGTCTCCCTATTTACGTTTCTCGGGGCACCTCATGGACTACCATATTTCTCATAACTGTAGTTGGCTCACGCTGCGACCGGTCTGTATCCGAAGATATGTATCCCAGAATATAAATTGATCCAAAAAAAAAAAAAAAACCTCGCACTCCCGCTCCATCAGAAGGAAGCGAAAGTGAAAGCAAACACACCACCGAAAACCAAGAGAGCGAAGGAGACAAAACGAACCAACTGGTTCAGCAAGCTGAGTCCCTTCGCATTGACGAACCTGAAATCATTCGCGTAAACCCACCTGAGATGACCACAGAAACCATGATCCAAGAAGAAGTTCAGTGTATACGGGCCGAAGCTGAAGCCATCCTCCTCCCCATTCACCCAGAAACGGGACACCGCATGACGGCAGACGACACCGCCCTATATCGAGCAGTAGGACCCGATCAACCAGACCCACCATCGGGAGAACCTCCCAATCGTGATGAACGACCCCCAGGAAGAGGACCCCCAGCAGGAGGATTCCCAGGAGGAGGATTCCCGGGAGGAGGATTCCCTGGAGGAGGTGGACCCCCAGGAGGAGGAATCCCCGGCGTCGGACTGCATGGGGGATCCGACAAATTGTCAGGCGAGCCCCCCTCCACCTTTGATGGAGACAGAACTAAATACGAAGCCTTCCTCACACAATGGCACATTTACTGGGGAACGAACTACGAAGCACCCATCATGACCAACGTCTATTGACGCTGCCTCCTCTTCCTCAGCTACATCAAAGGAGTATACGTTAGCGAATGGACACTAACCATACTCGAATGGTTAAACAACGAAGTCCGACGAGGTGTCCCTCGTCAATCCGACACCCTTTGGGATCATGTAACCGCGGAGTTTGCACGACGATTCACCAACACTCTTGAAGCCGAACAAGCCCAAGCAGAATTGCAAAAAGGGTTTAGAATGACTGGAGACGATATTGATGCGTACATCGTCAAATTCGAATGCCTTGCACGGAAAGCTCACTACTGTCTCAACGACCAACAAACAATTGACCGCTTTACGGCGGGACTGCCCCAAGCACTATTTACCAAGGTCTACGAACTAGACGAACCAAGAAACTTCAACAACTGGAAGGCCTGTGTACTCCGAAGACAAAAGCAGTACATCCACATGAGAGCGCGCCTTAACGTCCTCAAAACAGGGAGACCCCTCCCTCCGGCCCCAACGTTCCAGACTTCTTGGAGACCACCGACCAATAGATGGGCCCCCCCTCGCAACCCGCCGATCCAAATGCAATGGACATATCAGCCAACCGAACCCGAGCCCGAGTTGCGGAAGTAGGCGACCTGTAACGTCGCATTAGGGATGTGGACTCTGACTCATCGGTGATGACTTACGAGTGTCAGGAGTACTTAGTCATGGACTGCGCAGCATCAGTCAGCTGTATGGATTGACATGTGATTGTACGATATGACTCGTTACTAGTAGTAGTTGTATTAGGGTTCGCTCTACTTACGCTATTGGATAGTTACGACTCAAGAGGAGCTTGAAAGCTACCTCATACATGTACATAAGGACTCGTACGAAGACCAGGATCCGCATCTTGGTCTTCTTCAATTACCACTTCTTGACTCGTCCTCTATACAAGGGATTCCCCCTTAGTGAGTTCCCTCGTCCGGCATATCCTTCAGGATCCCCGTGACCTCCGTTGGCCTTTGGCTACCCACGTGTCTGACCAACCATGTGGACAGTGAACTACCCTCTCGACGCTACGTGCCACCGAGTATACCTCTATCACAACGAACGCGTCGCCAAGCCGTTCCACCAGATCTACGTCGTTGACCACGAGTCGTGGGACGAACTCCGAGTCGTCAGCTCTCCGCCGATCTACCTCCCACTAGGAGAAGACCTCCACGGATACCTAGGACCAGAGGATCGTCTATTCCCTCATCCTGTTGATATCTACACTACTTCAGCCAACAGAAACTACTACCTCCCAAGAGGATCAGCGCATCAACTCGCCTAAGTCAGGCGGACGTCCGTGGTAGACGTTACACGACCCAAACAGGGGTCCACGCCCACCATTCCAGCCAAGGACAGGAACCAACCGGGGTGGCAGACCACCGCGAGATATGAGGACAGTAACGTGCTATAACTGCGGACAGCTGGGTCACTTCTCACGAAACTGCCAACAGCCCCAGCAACCTAGGCGTGGCCAACCGTCCTCCAGTAGAGCTACAGAGACGGACTACTATGCCCAAGAACCGGAAATTGAAGCACAAACGGTGACCACGGCTCACCCCCAACAGCGCGCCGATAACTGGCTCAGCAGTATCAAACAAGAAAGCGATGAAGTAAAAGACCTAGTCCTTCAGGAGATATGGGGGAAGGAGGGTTTTTGGGATGCCTGAACCCATCGGCCTGGGTGAGGGCAGTTAATTGTAACTCTGTAATCATGACTCGCTACCGTTCGCTTCGAATTCCAGTCTTGATTTGCACCAGTTACTCCATGGCCAACATAAAAGGTCTAGTTGACTCAGGAGCCACCGACAACTTCATACGACCAGCCTTCGCAAAAAGAATGGGGCTCGGACTAGTCGAACTAGACCGACCCAGGAAAATTTGGAATATTGACAATACGGAAAACAAAGCTGGGTCCATCACGCATTGTGTGGACCTCAACGTACAGACTAAAGGAGTTCGCAAAACTCTACGCTTCCTAGTTACGGATATCGGAAACGAAGATCTCGTACTCGGATACCCATGGCTTTCAACCTACGAACCTACTATCAGCTGGACACACGCAGTTATTCACGAAGATATGATGCCCATTATCATCAGATCCATAAATCCAGCTCAGCATCGAACTGTCATCGGACATATGACGGTCGAAGAGAAGGAGGACGCACTCAAGGATCTGGAAGAAGAGTGTCACGTACGTACTACTGCGACTGAATTAGCCATCGCGGCCAATCAGCAAACCATCGCCGCCATACTACCCCCTGAGTACCAAGAATTCGCCAAGATCTTTGATGAAGAGGCGTCCTATCGGTTCCCGCCGTCGAGGCCTTGGGACCACGCCATCGAGTTCAAACCCAACACCCCATCGTCAATTGACTGTAAAGTATATCCGATGACGCAAGAAGAGGACGGCAAGCTTAAAGAATTCCTAGACGAACAGTTGAAAAAGGGATACATACGCCCATCAAAATCCCCGTACACCTCATCCTTCTTCTTTATTAAAAAGAAGGACGGAAAGCTACGCCCTGTACAGGATTACCGACGTATCAATGCGGTCACCATCCGAAACCAATACCCTCTCCCGCTGATATCCGACCTCATCACTGATCTAAGTGGGGCACATACATACACCAAACTCGACGTCCGATGGGGGTATAACAACATACGCATAAAACCAGGAGACGAGCCCAAGGCAGCATTTAAAACACGGTATGGGCTCTACGAACTGCTGGTCATGTACTTCGGACTCACGAATTCCCCGGCAACGTTCCAAACGATGATGAATGCAATCCTACGAGACACCATCGCAAAACACGAACTATGGGGTACCATTATTCGCGTCTATATGGACGACATCGGCATTGCCACAAGGGACCCTGCCAACATGCAGGCTCATATTGACGCAGTCTGTGACATTTTAGCGGTATGTTTGGCGCATGACCTCTACTTCAAGCTCGAAAAATGTCTCTTCCATCAACCACGGATGGATTACCTGGGGGTAATTCTTGAAAAGGGGGTGACACGCATGGACCCGGTAAAAATCGCAGGGATCAGCAATTGGCCCCGCCCCACTTCGGTTCGTGATGTCCGCTCATTTCTTGGCTTCTGCAATTTTTACTGTCTTTTCATCCATGGTTTTGCCACCCACACGAGGCCGCTCAACAAACTGACACGGAAAGACACTGACTGGTCATGGAATACGGAAGAAGAACAAGTGTTCCAGAAGCTCAAAACCCTCGTAACGGAAGAGCCAGTCCTCGCACACCCCAACCTAGGAGACCAGTTCGAACTAGAGGTAGACGCCTCTGGATTCGCGGTAGGAGCAGTGCTACTTCAAAAGAAGACAGATGGCAAACGACACCCGATCAGCTACTACTCAGCCACACTGAACGAGGCCGAACGGAACTATGACATCTATGACCTGGAGTTGCTGGCGATCGTCAAGGCCCTACGTCACTGGCGACCTCTTCTAGCAGGATCCCCGCACAAGATCAAGATCTTCTCCAATCACATGAACCTGCAGTACTGGAAGACCTTGCAGAAAATAAGTCGACGTATTGCACGGGAAGTACTCGAACTCATGGAATACGACTTCGAGATTCACCATATTCCAGGGAAAAGCAATGGAAGGGCCGACGCGTTGTCTCGCCACCCAGATTACAACCAGGGAGGAGACGACAATAGAGATGTAACCGTCCTCCCCGAACATGTCTTCGCTAGAGCTACGACGATCACACCCACCGAAGAACCGGTGCAGACCGAACTAAAGCTTTGATACTGGGTCGACCCCCATCAACTGAAGCAGATCCAAAGCATTTGGTACAAACAAGGCCGCCGAGTGATCACCGGAAACCAGGCAGAGAAAAGAACAATCATCGCAGGAAATCATGACACCCCCATCCACGGACATCCAGGTATCGCAAGAACCACACAAATGGTGGAGCGAAGGTACTGGTGGCCAGACATGAAGAACGATATCAAGGAATACGTCTGAGGATGTGCGGACTGCCAGCGACACAAAGTTAACAATCGCCCTACTCGGGCGCCGCTTGTTCCCATCACACCGAAAACCAACGCCCTTCCGTTCGAAACCATCGCGCTCAACTTTATCACCAAACTTCCCATATCCAACAGATACGACTCCATATTAACAGTTACGGATCACAACTGCACGAAGGCGTCGATTTTCATCCCGTGTAACAAAGAAATCACGGCTGAAGGGACCGCTGCGCTGTACGTCATCCACGTGTTCGCGAGATTTGGATTACCGTCAAAGATTATTAGCGATCGAGACCCCCGATTCGTGTCAAAGTTGACACGAGAACTATGCCGCACTCTGGGAATTCAACAGAACATCTCCACCGCCTATCACCCTCGAACGGATGGACAGTCAGAACGAACCAATCAGTGGCTAGAGCAATATCTCCGTTTCTGGACCAACGAACGCCAAGACAACTGGGCCCCCTTTCTTCCTATAGCGGAATTCGCGCATAACAATTGGCCCCACGAGTCCACACAGAAGTCCCCGTTCCACTTACTCATGGGCTATAACCCTCGCGCTGATTGGGTCAATAGCCCATCCCCGATTCCACAGGTGACCAAACGGTTGGAGCAACTACGAGAAGCACGGATCGAGGCTCAACACCTGATCAAAAAGGCCCAGACCTCGTGGATAAAACACAAGGACACGCCCAAATTCTGACTTGGAGATTACGTGTGGCTAGAGGGACGTCATCTGTGCACCAATCAACCCACAGCGAAATTAGCGGCATGAAGGCACAGACCCTTCCAAATTATACAGGTGATGTCCCCTGTCAATTATCGATTGGAACTTCCCACGCAGTGGAGTATTCACCCTGTATTCCACATCGATCTTCTCACACCTTATCGCGAGACGCCCATGCACGGAGAAAATTTCCAGCGCCCGCCGCCAGACTTGGTAGAAGGAGAAGAAGAATACGAGGTCGAGAAGATTCTGGACTCCCGGCTCTTCAGCAGAAGGCGTCGATGACAGTACTTGGTAAAATGGAAGGGATACCCCGACTCGGAGAATCAGTGGGTCGATAAAGATGACGTGTTCGCAGATGACGCTCTAGCGGAGTATCAAGCCACTCAACTTGTAACGCCACCACAGGGGCGTTGGTACGACGTGTACTCTTGAGTGTCACAGCGGGTCACGGAAGGGCGTAGGTCGGTCAAGACCTGAGAGCGATGATGTACAAGTGTCACTTGGTCTCCCGGGACACAAGGACAATAGCGGGGTCAAGACAGGCTCAAGCGTAAGGGCGAGCGAAAGGTTCTAACTCAAGCGCAAAGGCGAGTTCAATGGAAGTCGTGAGACAACTGATGTGGTATTGCACAAGAAGTCAAGTCTACCGTACAAGCTAGGTATACGAGACCTTATATAGTAGTACAGGGTGTTTGGTCGGGCCAAACACAAGGCGTGATAATGAGTCTTCGGGACTGAAACGGAATAATGGGAAACCCGGATGTGATATGATAAGGATGCGCGGAGTGATGCGCTCATGGGATCAACTCGGAAATGTGGGGTGGTTTTCGATGGCGCAAACTACCCCTCGGACTGAGTCGTGCATAAGTGGGATCGAAGAAAATGAAGCGGCGCGTGAGAAATGAGAAGCCCGCGGAAATCGCGTATCGTACACAGAACAGGGAACAAGTGGGGACAGAAGGCGAGATCGTAACATTACCCCCCGTCAGACTCGGAGTCGCCACGACTCCGACTAGTCGCTGACGTAGTAGTAGTCCTCCTCGGGAGGGGTGTTATCAGGGGCAGGAGAGGGGGAACGGGGACAGGTGTGTCTGCGTAGGAATAAGAACTTCCCATGCGTACCGCAACGTCCACATCGCTCGTACATGGGACACTTGATCTCGTCATGTCTTGCGTCGAACCTGAGGCACTTCCCACAGAAATGAGGGCGGTTGGTCTCCTCGTTATAAGCGGGTGACATCGGGTTGAGGTGGCGAATGAGGCAGACGTCCATGTGGTGGGACCAACTTCCGCACCACTGGCAGGGTCCCCTCGGGGCTCGTCCTAACTTGGGGCAGTCAGCAATGAGGTGGCCAGGCTCCTTGCACTCGTAGCACTTGCGACGATGCTTGTCCTTCTCCCCGTGGACACACAGCATCTCGCAAGGTCCTCCTTCGCAGGGTACGAAGGGCATCGCGTACGTCTCGAAGCGTGGTTTGACCGGCTTAGGTCTGGCCGTCAACTCCACGTACTTCTCCGAGATTAGCGGGATGGCACGAGCGTACTGAAGGCGCTTCCGCACGCCTCCAAGCTTCGTGTCTAAGTTGAACCGATCGCGGATAGCCTCTTGTTCGAGTCTCAGCAGGTCTGTCTGTCGCTGCTTCAACTCGTCTTGCTCCACGAGACACTCTCGGAGCCGGGCTATCTCAGCGTGGAGGCGGGGGTTATGAAGTTCCATGAGAACCTCGTCGATGACGATGTGCCGTGGGTCGTGGGGGTGGAATATGAGAAGCTGCCCATCCGTGATGGGTCGGGCCTCGTGATTAAAGTTTGGGGAACGGAGGAAGATGGGGCAAATGTAACAGGGTTGACCCTTGCCCATCGTTCCTACACACTCGGTGTAGTTTTTGCGGTAGTAGATGTAGGGGGCGAGTTGCCTCCCTGTGTCGGTGGGGATCATGAGGGTAAAATGTGTGGGGGATGAGGGATCGTTCGGGAAGAAGGGGACACCTGGGTCCTTTGGGTCGACATCGTCCCCTTCAGTAGGGGCAACACGGTCGTAGTCGATAGGTTCCTCATCATCGAAGAGAGCGAGGCGAGGGTCAGGAGGAGCGGGTTTGGGGGATGACAAGGGTGTCAGGGTGTATCCCTGTGCAGTAGGGAATGGCGCATCGGGTTTGGAAACTAGTGTGAGCGCTGGCACTAGAGCAAGCGGTGTGGCCTCCTCAAGTGGGGGAGGGGTATTGTCACGGTTTCACCCTCGCCAGCACGTGACTCGCCACGTGACTACACGCCGACCGCCGATATTCCCTTTGTGGAGTCTGCCAACACGCCTGAAGACCCTTGGTGGGACTGGCAAGCCGAAGAAGATCCACGCGTGCAAGAGAGAGTATGGGCAGCAATAGAAGCCCTAGAGGATACCGCGAGAACGGGACGTCTGGTGAGCGATCGATCTCCCTCCCCGCCTCCAACACGCTGTCAGGAGCCTTGGGAATAGGTCCTGATGTACGGCCGTCACGTGACCCTGGCATGTGACCTGCCTCGACTTGTCCAGAAGAGCCCGGATGAGCTTATGCCCGGACTGGTCTAGCCTCTGATGCAATACGGTACGAATCGAGACTCGGATGACTGAGATACATAGCGGATGACTGATGACCGCTGACTACTGTATGGATTGCTGACTGATACCACTCGAGGGCCTTATGCCATTGGCCACTCGTATTAGGGTTTCGGAGTTAGGGCTGAGCTTCAAAGCTCCCCTAGTACTATAAGTAGAGAGCTACTTGCGCCCTAGAGCGGTAGCTTGATATCTTTGTGAATACCTTCCCCTTTGGAGCCGGGCCAGTAGTACTGCGCTATCCACTCTGCGAATAACCACATTGATCACCCTCTCGCTCGCTGGTGTGACCTCGGAGACCCGCCCCTCCACCTTCATCATCTTCAGTGCGCCTTCGGAGTCTGTCCCGCCACTGTCCACCCTACCTCTATCTGCCATTATCGACGACTGTCAAACGCCCCTACACCTTGCAACGTGGTTGCAGCAGCAAACAGGCACACGTGACTCAAGTCGAGTCTAACGTCCAGGAAGGAACGTTACAGGTATTGTCAACAAGTCGTTTTGTGGCTAATGCTAGGATAGCCAGAGGAGGGGAGTCGGTGATGTTGGAGTATGGGGTGTGGAGTATAAGCCCCTCAGGGATTCCGAGGTCTTGGGAAGGGATAGTCAAGTTTTCGAGGATGGCGGCAACAGGAGGGCGGACTGGGACAGTGGAGACGAGAGGAGTGGTCGACATGTTAGAGGTTGAGGATGGGTAGTATGTGGGTCGACAGGTTGTACTTTATATCTTTCGTCCAGCCCCGTCGGCGGTCGGATTGTGGTGATAGAAGTCGGCGATAAGGTCAGATGCATGTTTGACGTTATCTAGTGGTTCCCACGTGCTGTCGCTCATGGGAAAACCTTTCCACTTGATAAGGAACTGGAGTTTACGCCCTCGGCCATGGGTCCTGGTTCCAAGGACTTGTTCTACTTCGAATTCTTCCTCTCCGTCGATAAGGTCAGGCGGTGGTCGGGGGAAGTTCATTCCGTGTAGTTCCGTTTCCTTATACGGGGTGAGGAGATTCGCATGGAACACGGGGTGAATCTTCCATGTGGTAGGGAGATTGAGTTCATATGACACCGCTGATAGGACCTTTTTGATGCAAAAGGGTCCGTGACGTTTAGGGGCTAGTTTGGCGGTGGGGTAGAAGGTACGGAGGTTTGTCCCCTCGAGCCAAACTTGTGTTCCCTCTTGATAAGGGATGAACCGGTTTTTCCCTCGTTTTGCCATCAATTCCTGTGCATGTTTAATGCAGTCCTGTGCGTGTTGTCGTCTGATGACCATTTCTTCGAGACGTTGGTCCACCGATGGGGTTGACGTGGGCTTCGGCGTCCACGTGGTACGCGGTTCCCATCCCATGATGAGCGAGAATGGGGAGTGCTTCGTGGTTGCATTGGGCCACATGTTATGCGCGAATTGCGCCACTGGCAGGGCCTCTGCCCAGTTGTCCTGTTGCACATTACTCCAATGACGAAGGTATTGTTCCAGCCATTGATTTGTGCGCTCGGATTGCCTGTCCGTCTGAGGGTGGTATGTGGAGGAGATATTCTGCCGGATCCCAAGGACCTGACAGAGCTGCTTCATAAATGCTGACGTGAATCGGGGGTCGCGATCTGTGATGAGTTTTTGTGGGATGCCGTAATGTGGGTACACATGTTGGAGATAGAGACGCGTGACTCCTTCTGCGGTGATTGACTCGTTGCATGGGATGAAGATGGCCGCCTTCGAACAGTCGTGGTCTGTGATTGTGAGGATCGAGTCATATCCTTGTGATTGGGGGAGTTTTGTGATGAAGTCCATTGCTACAACTTCGAATGGTTCTGCGTCCGGGTCAGTGGAGATAGGGAATAGGTGTGGTTTTTGTCGGTGAGGGTTTATTTTGTTGGCTTGGCACGTAGCGCAGCCTTTGATGTATTCTTCCACATCCTTGCGCATGTTGGGCCACCAGTAATCGCGTCGTAAAAGTTCGTATGTGTTTGCGATGCCTGGGTGTCCCATTGCTGGAGTGTCATGAAAGAAGGTAATTACCCCCCGCTTAAGGTCGTTGTCACCCACGACAACAAGGGCGTCGTTTTTCCACCATAGCCCATTCAACTTTTTCAAGTTGTGCGGCTCGACCCATCGCAAGACGTCCTTCTCATCAAGGTTCTGCGCTATCTGGGTCCAAATGTCCATATCATGCATTGACGTTTCCGTAGTGCGGATGAAGCGATCGGCAGGGAGGACGGTGACGCTGTTGTTGTCCTCCTCGCCGAGCGTGTAATCCGCTGTACGTGCTCGAAAGCGTGTGAGTGAGTAAGGCAAGACCGAGAAAGGGATTGGACGGAGGAGGGGGAAGAAAGGGTGTTGTCGCCGAGCCTGAGTGGGGACGAGAGCCCAAATTTTGGATGCCGAATGGATGAAGACTTCCGAGGCGTTGAGCAAGCGAGCAGGTCGTTGAGCAAGCGAGCAGATCGACGAGCGAGGCTCGCGACACGCGTATCGTTGACGCGAAGGTAACTAAAAAGGGGGTAAAGGCGACGCGGTGAGTCGTCACGGTCGAGCGGGTGTCTTCGATTTAGACCTGCCCCGTCGAATCGGTACTTAGTCACGCGGGAGAGAGAAGAGGATTGCAAAAGACGCAGGGAAAGAGAATGACATTGTTGAGTGCGAGACCGAGTCCTTATATACTACATGTACTTGTAAGTAAGGAGTCGTTGTTGTAAAAATGCTAAGTCGAAAGTTTGTGAGGGATAGTGGGTAGAAAAGGGGGAAAAGTAAAGTGAAGGAGTCCGAGGGAAAGTGGGAGACTACGAGAGACGAGTGGTCATAAGGCTAAGGTAAATGTTCTGTCCCTGGTGCTAATGGCGTCGTCGGCATGTACTGTAATCGGGCAAGCGTCGAGGTGAAACGGGGGAGTAAAGCGAAGAAGGAGAATGGTGACAAGGAAGAAGGAGAATGGCGACAAGGAGTCTAACCAGTTTGAAGGAGAGAGGTTGAAGAGGCGACGCGGGTGGCGTCGACGAGGCGCACTAAGTTGAGGAACGAGGGTGAGAAATGGTTAAGAAAATAAAAGAATGTCAGGCGCGCCTTTGTCCAAGACAAAGAACGCCGTTCTAGACCGCTCAACGGTCGTGGGTGTAGACATGCACCAAGATCCCGGGTTCTGAGGGCAGCAAAAGTGACGGAGGGATGGAGTGGAAAATGGTGGAGAGGGCTTTCCGAGGCGGGCCCCTTGACGACGTCGGGCGGGAAGTCGTTTTTGAGGAAAGGTGGATGTTCGAGGGTGCCGACCGGTGATGGAAATGTAATCATATTAGGCCATAGTAAAAGAGCGACGAGATGTGAGACGAGTGAGACAAGATGATGGGAGGACGGAAGAGTGGGGGAAACGAGGCGAGGAGGAAAAGGACGATGAACACGAGTTGGTGGCGGTTTGGTGATCATCCGCGATAGGCAGTCGAGTCACGTGCCAAGCCGACGAGACCGAAGTGGTCGATAGTGGGTGGTTTCGCGCTCAAGGGCTGCGACGCCCTTACACCGCTCGTCTGGATAGAGCGTCTGTGCGGCTGTTCTTCGCGCCAGAGACGTGTTTCAACATAAAGTCGTACTCTGAGAGTTCCAGGAACTCGCGGGCGACGCGTCTACTGATTTTTCGTGGTTCCTTCCAATATTGGAGGTTGGCGTGGTCGGTATGGATTATGATTTTATGGGGGGAGCCGACCAAGTACGTTCGCCATGCGCGTAGTGCTTTCACCACTGCTAATAATTCCCTGTCGTAGATGTCGTAATTGCGTTCCGCCTGATTGAGGGATTCGGAATGGAACGCTACTGGGTGCATCTCGTTGTTGGGGCCTAATTGGTTCAGTACGGCTCCTAGTGCAACGTTTGATGCGTCTACTTCCAGTTCAAAGGGTTTGGAAAGGTCGGGGAATAGGAGGGTAGGTTCGCGTCCGATGCATGTCTTAATGCTATCGAATGCCGTTTGTTCATTTTGGCCCCAGTGCCAAGGCGTGTCTTTTCGTGTAAGATTGTGGAGTGGTCGGGTCGTCTGTAGAAGTTGCAGAATCCCAAGAAGGCGCGTACTTCTCGGAGGTTCTTCGGGGCTTGCCACTCTCGAATTCCTTTAACTTTGACAGGGTCCATGCGTATGTTCCCATGTCCAATGATGAGCCCGAGGTACTCGACTTCGTATACTTCGAACACGCATTTTTCGGGTTTGACGTATAAGTCGTGTTCCTCGCAGAGGCGGAGGACTTCGTGGAGGAGAGCTCGGTGATGGCTATGGTCGTCAGCCGTGGCAACCAGAATATCGTCCATGTAGACGATAACTTCATTGGTGAGTATGAGCGGTCGGAAGATCCAGTCTACCAATGCCTGGAAGGTAGCGGGCGAATTGGTGAGACCGAAGTACATGACCCGGGGTTCGTACGTTCCCTGGTTCGTTTTAAATGCTGCCTTCCATTCGTCTCCCTCTTTTATGTGGTCGTTATTATACCCCCATCGGATGTCAAGCTTCGAATAGAGGCGTGCAGGTCGGATGCGGTCAATGAGCTCTGGATGAGGGGTAATGGGTAATGGTTTTTGACGGTGATTTCATTTAGCCGTCGGTAGTCTTGGACAGGTCTTAGCTTCCCATCCTTTTTTTTGATGAAGAAGAACGGGGATGCATAAGGGGATTTCGAGACGCGAATATACCCCTTCTCGAGTTGTTCGTTAAGGAAGGTTGTGAGCGCTTCTCCTTCGTTTTGGGCTAGGGGATAGACCTTGCAGTCTAACGTAGCCGGGGCATTTGGGAGTAGGTCAATAGCGTGATCCCAGCTTCTAGATGGTGGGAAGCGGTGCGACGCTTCCTCATCAAACACTTTTCGGTGTTCATGATACTCCTGAGGAACCATCTCTTCGAAGGTCCGCTCCTTCTTCGTGGCCGCCTCTCTTTGCGCCAACTCGGATGCTGTCGTGGTTTTCCGTAATAGGGCAATGTGAGGTTCCTGTTCGTCATTCATGAGTTGTTCCCACGCTTCCTCGTCGAGTTGGTACGTCTCCAATGCTCGAATGGAAGCTTCCATTGGCATGGCTTCGTCCGACAAGTGAAGGCTGGAGACGACCACCGGCTGAAATTCCTCATTCAGCGTCGCATCTCCCCATTTGATCACCGGCTCGAAGGCCGTGAACCAGGGGTACCCAAGGATTACTTCGTCCTTTCCTAGGTTCGTAACGAGGAAGCGGAGTGTTTTTGTCTCCTTGCCTACTCGTATGGTGAGGTCGGTATATTGGGTGATAGCGCCGTCCTGATTATGTGTGCCATCTACATTCCAGATGTGGATGGGTGTCGTAATGTCTCAGTGTGGTGATTTGGAGTCGTTTAAGCAGGTTCGCACAGATGAAGTTGTCGGTTGCTCCAGAATCAACAAGAACTTGTCTTTCGGCCGTTGCGTGTGCAGATTTGAACAAAACTGGGATTCGCATGGAACGATATCTGCTATGGTACACGTTTAGGTTTAAAGCTCTAGCCCAGGCCACCGGGTTCAAGTGTTTGGAAAATCCTCTCTTCCGAATAACTTTTCGACCATCAGGTCGCGCACCTCCTGTGTCTGGGCCGTCATCGCCGCGATCTGAGCGTTAGCCTGCTCGTCATTCGACAGTACGCGGTTCACGTGTACGGCGATAGTAGTGACAGCTGGAGTTGGTAGTGATGAGGTGTTGGGGATGGGAGGTGTGTAGGGGGTTGTGGTAGCCTCAGCAATGCGCGTGCCCTTTTGTGGACAATTACGCGAGATATGCCCGTGAGCACAGCAGCGAAAACAGCGTCCCTCTTTCTGAAGCTGGGCCTTGTCAGAATCGGTGAGAGCCACATTGGCTCGGGCGCGTCCAACATCCATGGCGTTCGGATCGCGATTCTTGCTGAGGGCTTGGACCCACTGGTCCCGGTTGTGTACCCCCTTTTTCTGGCGCGGAGTTCTGCTCTTTCCGAGCCGGTCCTTAAGAACCAAGTATTCAGCTTGTTGTAATCGAGCGGCAGCTTTCCACTCATCCCAGGTGACGGGGTGTTGGAAGCGGATGGCATTGATTACTAACTGGTTGGGAAGTCCGTCCTGGAACATTTCCAGGGTTGTGGCTTCGTCGGGGTTGTAGCCGGCCTTTGTGACTAGGGTTTGGAATTGTGCGATGTATGAGTCGATATCCTCTCCCTTCATGCTATGGGTCTGGAGGGTTTTCTGGGCTCTGGTTTGTTCTCCTGTGTCGGTGTATGCTTGTGTGAAGCGGGTGTGGATGGTATCCCACAGATTCACCTCATTGTGATTGACGCCCGCAGTTATTTGTCCGTCAAGCCATTTTGTCTGCTCGTCTACCCAGTCATTGACAAGTGGTCCTCTCAGGTAGGAGAGGAGGGTCATTGCCCGTCGGTATGGGACTGATAGTTGTTCGACATCTGGGTTCATCCCTTTGTAAATGGTGAACACGCGGAGGAATGAGCGGCTTTGCTCTCTATTTCCATCAAACACAGGGGGTGGGTTTCCTCCGAGGCGTCCATGGCCTCCTGGTGCGGGGGGTCCTGCGGGTCCTGCTGGTGGGGCTATGCCACCACCGCCACCGCCACCGCCACCGCCACCGCCACTGCCACTGCCACTGCCACCGCCACCGCCACCGCTACCGCCACCGCTAGGTGG
The DNA here is from genome assembly GCA_021525015.1 of Lactarius pseudohatsudake. Taxonomy (NCBI): domain Eukaryota; kingdom Fungi; phylum Basidiomycota; class Agaricomycetes; order Russulales; family Russulaceae; genus Lactarius; species Lactarius pseudohatsudake. The sequence goes on from JAKELH010000358.1 coordinate 17,313, forward strand.
GACTGGGGCTCCTCCTCCGCTGGCCAGGACTCCACCACCACCGCTAGGTGGAATTGGGGCTCCTCCGCTGCCACTTGGCGCGGGGTTTCCTCCTCCTCCCCCGCTCGTGAGGGTAGTGTTGGCCGAGGATTGTATCGGCTGGGCCATTGCGTATGACGGAAATGCTGATGAGGGGAGATTACTTGTGGGGATAGGGACGCTAGGTGATGAGTCGCTGGGCGGGTCGATGTCGATTCCAGAGGGGCTGTGTGACTTTATAGGCCCGACGTTTAACGTGAGGGGCACTGCACTAATCGTATACCACTGTCCTTCGGCCGGGGAGTAGTCAATGAACGCCCACAGGCGTTTGTCTTCGAGGTAGTGGATTTGTTGGTGTGATTTAGTTGATTGGTCGAAGATAAAATATCCTTCGACTCCTTTGTGTTCTCCCCAAACCGCAGCTCCTTTGATTTTATCAGAGAGTTCATCGGAGCTGAAACGGTGGATGTATTCGGGTTTGAACTGGGTTCGGCTTCGACTGGTAGTCGCCACGATGAGAGACTTGACTTAATGTAACGCCACCACAGGGGCGTTGGTATGACGTGTACTCTCGAGTGTCACAGCGGGTCACGGAAGGGCGTAGGTCGGTCAAGACCTGAGAGCGATGATGTACAAGTGTCACTTGGTCTCCCGGGACACAAGGACAATAGCGGGGTCAAGACAGGCTCAAGCGTAAGGGCGAGCGAAAGGTTCTAACTCAAGCGCAAAGGCGAGTTCAATGGAAGTCATGAGACAACTGATGTGGTATTGCACAAGAAGTCAAGTCTACCGTACAAGCTAGGTATACGAGACCTTATATAGTAGTACAGGGTGTTTGGTCGGGCCAAACACAAGGCGTGATAATGAGTCTTCGGGACTGAAACGGAATAATGGGAAACCCGGATGTGATATGATAAGGATGCGCGGAGTGATGCGCTCATGGGATCAACTCGGAAATGTGGGGTGGTTTCGATGGCGCAAACTACCCCTCGGACTGAGTCGTGCGTAAGTGGGATCGAAGAAAATGAAGCGGCGCGTGAGAAATGAGAAGCCCGTGGAAATCGCGTATCGTACACAGAACAGGGAACAAGTGGGGACAGAAGGCGAGATCGTAACACAACTCCGCTCTGAGTCAAACATAAAAGCAACTCGAGTGACCCCATACTCCTCATTCACTCGCCTCTTTCCTCACGCTGGACTCCTCTCTCACTCCACAATGTCTTCTCCCGCTGCCACCGATGCCATCCTTCGCGTTGCCAACAACACGGGCCCCATCACCCATCAAGAGCTTGCAGCGGCCCTGCAATCCATCCTCCCCGCCTCCTACGCCGACGGCACCTCCAACCCAGCCACGTACTGGCTTATGTCAGAAGACAGGCAACGGCTCAACACTGTCCCCCTCACGGAGGCCGAAGTGCGTCGGCTTCGTTCAGCTCTCCCAGACAGTGAGGATGCCTCACCTCGACCTCTCCCGGTACGAATCGAATATCGGACCGAAGAAGGTGCCTTCGCCGGCGACACTCAGGTGGGAGGAATGGAGGTACACCACCCGGACCTGGAGGGAGGAGCAGCTGATGAAGGTGCTGATAAGGAGAACGAGGATCCTTGAGCGACGCAAGCTGTTCCGCGCGACGCTGAGGAGGCAGTGTATGAGCAACCCGAGCTCACCTTGCAAGAGTGGTACCCAGCTGAGCACGCCTTCACCATGACCACCGCCGATGCTGACAACCCCCGTGAAACCCCGTACGCCTGTGACTCTGCGGGTCGTCCTCTCTATCGAGGTGACGTACGCATTGAGGACCCCCCGCTTCACCCCACCATCCGTCTCCAACGCCGCCTTGGCAGCGACCGCATCACCCCTCAAGGGTACAAGCACAACCGCGGGGACGACTTCGTCCACTACCTTATCACCGACGCCATGGGGATCACCCGCCAAGCCGCCTACATACAGGTGGTGATGTCAGTGGACCCCCGCGTCATCGCCTTGGTCGACGACAGCGACAAGGTCTACTCCAAGCCGCTGTACGCAGAACCGATGGTCCGCGAACGCGGGAAGCCCCACTATGCGCCCGAAGACATGTTTGCACTCGCTGCGGGCCACTCTGACCGTCATCGCGTCGACCGTGCCGTTAACGAGTTGCGGGACGTGTCCGTAAAAGCTGAGTTGCACCGTTACCGCTCCTATGTGCAGGAGGCTGAGCGTCTCGAACAGTGCCTCCATCACCTGGCGCAGGCGCTCGGAGAGACGAAGGGCGAGGTCGCACACAGCAAGTTCCGCCTCAAGATGGCGGACGTGATGGACCGTATCAACGAGAAGCAGAGTGGGTGGATGGGAGGTATCGGGCCGACTCGGCGCCGTGGGCATCGCAGCTGAAAAGGGGGGGTGATGTCGCGTTTACAGTCGTGGACACTTACGAGTCGGCTGTGACTCCTTCATAAGCAGTAATCGGTCACGGACTTATCGTATCAGTCATCGAGTATCACATGTAGGATACCATGACTCATTCCTAGGATCGGTATAGTAGGGTTCGAGCTACATACGCGATTCGTCTCCGAGTCGCTGTTTCATGAGGCGCTTCAAAGTGACCTCCTTAGCTGTATAAATACCACGATGGAAAGACCGAGGATCCTCATCTCGGTCTTCTTCCTTTGTCACCATTCTATCGCCTTTCATTGTGACTTGTGTCCTCCTCCTCTGTCTCTTGATATGCCTGTCTCTTGTAGAGCAGGTCGCACTCCGTCATCTACGCCTAGTGGACTTAGCCCTAGAGCGCCTTGAGATCACATGTCTATCAGAGACCGTGTATCTGCGTCTGACCTAGACTTCCTATGTTTACGCTAAGTCGTGATCGCCCTTTCGATAGTCCAAGTCGGACTCAATGCAGTGACAGTGTTACACTGCCGTTGCTCCTTTCATTACGCATCTCTTCGTCATCCCCCCCCTCAGAGGAATCGGACCCAGTGTCAGTGAATTCAGACGCCTGTCTTTCTCGTCTTCGACGTCGATGTTGCGAACGTTGAGCAGCAGTTAAATTGGCGTTGTTTTCGATGTCAACGCTATGCGCAGACTGTAATCAATAACAGAGAATTCAGAAATGGGAACATGTCACCGTGGAAGATCACAGTGACAGGGAAAGAATCATACCGTTCACAAAAGACTCTCTCCATTCGTTTCATTACGCACGTGTTGATAAGGAGAAGGACGCTGTGCAGGAAATGAGACAGCAGCCAAAGGAGAAGTAGATAATGTACCCTCATTTCTCTTTGATTTTGTTGTTGGACTCGTCACGTTGAGCCGGAGTCAACATTGCGCCATTTGCAATGTCCTCCATATCCCCAGACTATAGTCGCAAATAGTATGTGGGTAGAGCAAGTGAACGACACAAATATGAACCTCCAATCGAACATTGTTCAAGTTATCTGCTCTCTCTCTCTCTCTCCCGGCGTTGACCGATTTGTGCAGGATTGAGACGGTTGACGGAATCATCAAACAGTGTCGCCAGAGGTCGCATATTTCCCTCATGGCGTCCGCGCAAACGCAAAACAAGTTGATGAGTAGATATCGTGGAATCCGACATCACCAAGGTGCAAGGGAAAAGACAGGGGCGTTCACATTAACCTGTAAGTAGTGATGTTCCGGCCTGGCTTGGCCTGAAAGCCCCGGCTTTGGCCCGGCCCAAGGCAGCTCCGGCTTTCGAAAATGCCAGGCCAAGCCAAAGCCCCCACTTACGGCTTGGCTCCGGCCTGGCTTGGCCCAAGCCGCGGCTTGCATAGACGAACTTTTAAAAATTGTGTTTACAGTACAAGTACCTAATCCGAATCTAATCAACACCCATGCTCTACTGCTGTGCCCCACTGTTCCGCTCGTGTTGCCGCTCTGGCCCAGACTCTGGCTTTCCTGCACCTACTGGCCGCGCAGGCCTCCGCGGGGCATGAAATGTCGTACATAGGTCGGCAACGATCGCGGACGCGTCTGTACCGAATTGCTAAAGCCGCGTGCAGGTGCGGTGAAGTCAGAAACAACTACCTGGGGCCTGCTGGGTCGGGTCATTGAAGGTGATCGGGGATGGTTGTGCACGCTTCTGCGCAGCGTAAAACTACATCTAAGTGTCCATCTGAATCGGAAATCCATTTGGTTTGAGTAGCTAAGGCCGCGAATGAGTGCGGCGAGGTTGGGAGAGGCAACACAGAACCTACTGGGTCAGGTTGTCGAAGGTCGTCGTAAACGGTTGCGCACGCTCTTGCGCGGCGCACAAGCCTGAACTTCACATATGTGATTGCCTGTATTGGGAGGACGTCGGGTTCAAGCTGATAAGGCCGCACGGAAGTGCGGCGAGGTTGGGAAGGGCTACACAGAGCCTACTGGGTCGGATCGTTGAAGGTCGTCGGAAACGGTTGTGCACGCTTCTGCGTGGTGCACAACTTCGTCTAAGTGCCCACCTAAATTGGAAACACAGTCTTTTTGAGTAGCTAAGGCTGCGAGGGGGTGTGGCGATGTTGGGAGGGACTACACAGAGCCTGCTGGGTCAGGTCATCCGAGTCAGGGGTCATCGGAAATGGTTGCGCACGCATCTGCGCAGCGCAAAACTTCGCATATGTGTCGGCCCGTATTGGAAGCACGTCGGGTTCAAGCTGTTAAGGCCGTGCATAAGTGCGGCGAGGTCAGGAGAGGAAATATGGAACCTACCGGGTCAAGTGGTCGAAGGTGGTCGGAAATGGTTGCGCACGCCTCTGCGTGGCGCAAAACTTCGTATAGGTGACCGCCTGTGTCGGAAACGTGTCGGGTTTGGATTGCTAAGGCCGCGCGCAAGTGCAGTATGCTGGGGAACACAAGGGGCAGGCGCAGGGGTCACTGAGGAGGAACAAGACAATTGCATAGCAAGATGTACACAGCAGAGCCATCACAAAAGAATGCCATTTGGGAGCACGAGAATGCATTGCAACTGGCAGGACCAACATTTGTACTCATGAGAACGTATTGCCAGCTGGCAGACTACTAGTGTGGTCGTACCTATGCAAAAATCGAGTTTTCATTTTCTGTAGCTTCAACAACACATCGTGGCTACTTCATATTGTACATACCGATAGAAGAACAGATATCCTATTCAATGGTGATTTTTTCTTATTTTATTTTGTCTCCTAGGGAGCACAACGAACTTCACCCCCCGATGCAAATTTAGTCACGCAGTGTCACTTCAACGGCAATGTTCGGCGGGCATCGGCAGTTCGGCAACAACGTTGGTTCATCGCTTTTTTTTTTGCAGCACGACGAGGGCATTATATTTGACTATTACGGGTATATAGTGTTGTGTGAGGCTACTGGGGTATGAAATAGTAGAATTCGTTGTGTGACAAGACTGGAGTCGAAGTAAGGGAAGGGTCGATATTTACAGAAGCATTTGCTGGCTCGAAGTTGAGGGAAGCGTTGGGAGGGGGGAGAGTCGGTCCATGAGTATTCGATGGACCAGCTACAGGCCCGGGGGTGTCAGAAACACAAGCACGCTTTCGGGGCTGTGAGCTGAATAGCCCTTCGAACCGTGGGTCCGTCTTCGAGTCGGGGTGCTCCTCGAAAAAGGTGGTGATCCTCTCCAATAACTCGTCCTTCTTGCCGCTGTCCAGAAGAGCTAGGGCGGCAGCGATGTCCTCCAGCTCCTCCTTTCGTTTTGTCTTGTTGAGTGACCCAGAGAATACACGTGTAAGATCTGCCCTTCGTTTGCGTCGTGCTTCGTCTTCTGCTGCCTTCCGGGCGTCACCGTCGGCCTGCCGCTGTTTCTTCTGGCTAGCCTCTGCACGGAGTTGGTCCAACTCCAACCGGCCTTCCCCTGCTGTAAAAACCCTCGACGCATTCGACCTCTTCGTCTGAGTGCCTTTTCGTGTCTCCTTTGCCTGAAGCTGGCCTTGAAGTTGACTGACCATGTCGCACATGAAATAGCAGTGGGTCTTCCACGTTCCGGACGTGCTCTCAAGCTCTTCGCACTTGTCTTTGAGCTCCTGGATACTTTGCATCGCATCCGAGAGTTGTCCCTCAAGAATTTTGACGTGCTCCGATGATGTAGATTTCCCAGCAGAGGAAAGTGACGCAGAACGCGACATTGATCGAGACACCGACCGTGTCTGATGGCGGGGAAGATGAACAAGCGATGCAGGGATAGAATACAATTGCGTACAGCGATTGCTGCTTCCCTCGGTTCCAGGCTGATTGGGGGGCTCCCTTCTTCCCTCTTCATGAAGAACACGACTTGTTTCTGACTCGGAATCATTGGTCCGAGGTGGTTGACTAAGCAAAGGAGGCGTTGTTGACTGAGCCGAAAGAGGCAGGTCGCCCGGGGAGATTGCCAGATGGGGCGTCGACGAAGGAAGATTCCCATGAGCCACATTTGACCCTGACAAATCCGGGTCCATCACTCCTCCGTCGCTCTCTCCATCAGAGTTGATTTCATTGCCGTTCTCATCTTCCCTATCGCCAGAAGGACGTGGAACCTTGGGACTGTTGGCTAGACCATAAAGGGGCACTGGCAGTTGGGGTTTTATCGACGACGCGTAGCTCGGAGCGAAGTCTTCCTCTGTGAAGACTTCTGGGTCTAAAGGCCTGATTCCTGACCTCCTCCAGGCCGAAAGGACGACGTGCTCCTTCATGGACTCGGTACGTGCAATTGAGTACTCCCTAATTACATCTTTCTGTGTTATTGACTTCCCTGTTTCTTCTAGGACGAGTAGGCAACACTTTTGCCACGCTCGCTGTAAGGGCCCAAAGACACCGACATCGAGTGGCTGCAGGCGATGTGAAGTGTGGGGGGGGATGCAAAAAAGGTGGATCTTTGCATTGTCTGCTGCTTCACGAAGCTCAATCGTTTCGTGCGAGTGATGTCCATCATATATCAGCAATATTGGTTTTCCCGACACATTCCTCTGTGTCGCCTGGGGGATGAAGGACTTCTCGAACCACTGGGTGCCAATGTAGTCGCTTGTCCACCCCTTGTCTGACAAGGCAACACTGTATGCACGGTAAGCACCCCATTTGATACAGCCATATTTATCGCGTTGACTTACAGGATGCCCTCCTCCTCAAAATATTCGTCGTGGAGGACATGCTTTCTGCAGAACACGATCCCCGGCAGCAAGACACCACCATCCGCTGCAACACACTCGATCGTCGTTACGAGCTCGAGGTTTGGACTCTGCACCTTCACGCGATTGCGCTGTTCCCGGGAGTAGAAGTATTTTGTATTGTCAAGCTTCCTGCCGCTGCCAAGTTGTATCCCCTTCTCGTCCATATTGTAGACGTTCTCCCAAGGTATGTCATGAAGATCCAGGAAGTTTCCGAGGAGCTGAAAGTGATGGGTGACAATTGTCCGATTGAAGTTCTGCGCGCGTTTTGGGTCAAGACCGCTGGGCCTCTTCAGGTTGATGTCCTTATTCCGCTCCAAGAAAGCACGTATCCAGTTCTTCGCAGGCAAGTGTCGTTCCCCTGTTTGATTTGTCTTCTCTTGAAGAACGGAACTGATTTTGGCAACCTTCACGCGTAGGGCTTCTTTTGAGATGGGATGTCCCGTCATCCCCATGTATTTGACCCACTTGCAGACCGTTTCTTCTTCCGCCTTGGTGAGTAATTGTCGTTTGCTTTGTGCTTTAGACTGAGACTCTGTGATTCCCTGGTATCGACGGCGTAATGTGTGGTAGGAAACTTTGAAGTGACGTGCAGCATCTGTGGTCGTCCTGAATGTCCCGTCGGTGAGCGCCTTGCAAGCTTCCTGAATCTTGGCTTCTGATTGAGCCCTGGCTTCCTTTTGTGCGTCCTTTTTGTTGGTCACTTTGGTACGCGCCATGACAGTGAGGGTTGCCCGGTAACTTTGGTTGCCGGTGATGCCGGCTTATGTCGAAGAGGAGCTTGAATTAGTCACTCCTCCTGTCACTCCAAGAGACCCCCAAGGTGAGATTACCTTCTACAACTCTATTGCGTGCACAGTATCACCCCAAATTTATCACAGGTGCTCTCATTAGTCTATTATAACAGTCTATTCCAACAGATCTGCATGTCATTTACCAAGATCGTTGAGATCTGGTGGTCTGGGTCTTTACTTTTCATGACTACCCTCTCTTCCTTGTCGCACTGTAGTCGGAATTCTTAATAGATTTTTATTTTTTCTTATGATCTCATATCTATAGATTCTACTGTATCTACTGCATTTTTTTTTGGGAAGAACGGACCACGGGAAGAGGGTGATCTGAGGCGTTTTTTAAAATTTGCAACCTGATGACCATTTGCATCCACCTGACACCACTAGTATTAGCTCGACGACACTGGCATTCCAGAGGATGACCACTTACAGTATTGGACCCATGATGTCGCGCGTGACCAATCACACCTTATGGAAGGGCAAGGCGCGCAAACGAACATCGCAGGCCAATCGAGCTCCTTGACATTTACCGACACGAGCCAGACATCAGACACTAGACGACACTGGCACCCCCATGATATCACGCACGAACGATAGCACCTGAAAGGGCACGGCATGCAGATGGAACATGTTAGTAAGCGCGAGACAGACGGCCATAGGCTAGCGTCGCGCAGTGTAGAGAAGAAACTGGGAAATAATTTACCCAGTATGCCGGCGCGAGACAGATGCATCGCGTTGAGCAGTACATTCGTGATTCCGCGCGCATGCACCACGCGAATATCGTCCCTAGCGCGTGCACATGTATAATCCCTATTGCTCGGTGTGAGCGACAATAACATCAGTCGTGGACGGATCTGAGAGGACAACGTACCGTGAACTGGGTGTAGAGTAATGCCGCAGATATAGTAACGACTCGAAAGTGGGATTGTTGCCGCCGGTGCTATGGACACCGAGATGAGTGATACAATCACCACGATTAGAAACTTCAGACGCACCTTAAAGGGTATGAAATGGCCAGACAAAACCTTGCCGCAGCTAGAGGCGTGAGACGGCGGAAAGTCGGCCAAAGTGAGCGACGTGCTACAGAGCACGCAGTCGCAGGATGTCCGCCGCCGCGAGATGTGCTACATCCATAGAGATGAGCGATATTGAAGTGTGCAGAGAGGCGGAGAATGAGCATGTAATCCCAGCGTGAGACAGATGGCCATGAGCTGGCGTTGCGCTGTGAGACAATTGTTAATCGCGGACGGACCCAATACTAGGGTAACGTACCACGACCGAATGTCCATCACGGTGCCACGATGCCGGAAATGCGGGCAAATTGTCGACTTGTCCTAGTGATGGCTCGATGAAAGCTGCACCAGGAACAATGGCATACATGAATGTTTGACTGACTCGCCGATTTGCGCGAGCAGCTCACGACAATGGGCGAGTATGAGCCCGACGCCGACTCGTGAGACGAGCGGCATAATACCTATACCTGCCATATCATTAAGTCAGCCACAGCGCCAAGATGCGTATGATAAACGCACCATAAAAGGTAGCAAGGCCCAAATGAAGTCTTTGCCGTACGTGCCCAGAAGTGGGGTAATCAGACGGTAACGGACGAGGTCGAAAAAGTGGTGGCAGCATGAGAGTTGATGGCGCAAACGGCAGACGACACGTAAGATGACACTGTCGAAGACGCCGTGCAGGCAGGATGTGGGAAGTCGAACACCAAATATCACAGCGAGGCCATAATTGAAGATCCTGAGGGGGAGGAGGGGGGACTCCTCACACCCCAGTGATCGCGGTCGATGAAGAAGCGGCCATAACCGGTATGAAATCCTGACACTGCCGCAGATGTTGAGCAGGCAGGTGATGCCGGAGATATTGAAGTCGACCACGGTCGAACAGTACGGCCGGATCGGAGTCACGAATTGAGACTGTGGAGGAGGAGGTAACACCCCTCACATCCCAGCGAATGCGGTTGAAGATAGAAACACAGACATCACATCAGCATTGTCACGGAGTCTGTGAGCATGAAGTGACGTACCTAATGAGCCACAGAGCCAAATAGACGCACGGGCAGTGACAGCGCACAGGCAGTAGCCAAACAAACTGACCCAATAGAATTCTCCCGCGCACGGGCAAAGGCGAAGCCAGACCCAATAGCGTAGAGGAAGAATAATGTGATTATCGCGCACGGGTGGTGTTGACAATCTGACCCGATCGCGTAGAGGAAAAGTACCTCCCACGAGGAGATGAAAGTGTACCCGAAATAGTCGGGAACTGTGAAAACAGACCAAAAAAGGCCGTGAACACAGGAAAATAATGATGTACCTCCCATGGGGAGAAGATGACGCACCCGAATGTGCACGGGCGGTGGCAGAACCTGACCCAATAGCATAACAGTTCTCCCACGTACAGGCACGGACCCAATAGCGTTGAGGAAGAATTGCCGCAAAAAAGAAAGACAGTGATACTACCTGAAAATAGTCAGGAGCATTGTCAGTGACAGAAGCGGAAAAACGGCCATAAAGACGGACCTAAGACCGCAAAGTGGGACCTACCCTCCGATACTCTCTATCCCTAGACACCCCTCCAGAGGACTTCGTGGTCGCACCCGATGTGCCGCGCGAGGGGGAGATCGAAAGGGGAGCGTGCAGCCCTGGGCACAAAAGGTCATTGAGCAAAGCCGATGACAAAGACGACACCGGGCATTGCGATAGCTCAAAGAGATAACCCGTAAAAGGAGCACGATGGGCCAGGCGCAAAAGTCAAAGGCAAAGCCGATGGGCAAAGCTGATGACAAAGGCGACACCAGGCCATGCGATAGCTGCCTAAGCCAACGGGGAATAAAAAAGGAATAAATTGGAGAGGATAAAATATCTCCTAGGCCATAAATCCCAAAGATGATATGTTCCCATGTGCGCACATGGAGGACAACGTAAAGGGGAGCATCTGACGAGATGCGCGACACGAGCCCAATGGGCACACCCAAATTAAAAGGGGTAGTAATGTGTCTGCGGCAAAAGGGAATGAGGGTCCAATATATCGATAACCGATCCGTTATACAGCATGAGGGGGAGCGCAGAATCCACAGTCACAGAACGTGGATCTGGAGCCAGCACGCTAAAATTGGAAATTGGAAATCGGAAAAATAAGAGCGAATAAAAAACATCGCACGCAAAGGTAGAGAAGGAATACTTGATGGTAGCTTTTTCCTTCCACCAGGAGGTTTTTTGATGCACCCATCACATTCCTTCCACCAAGCGCTTTATTGAAACAACATGGTCTACCCTCAGTTTGAGGGGGAGTGTTGGGATTGAGCCCGGAACGTTGCCGGAACGGACAACCCCGGACAACCCGAGGCCAGACCACATAATTAGATAATCGTTAAATTACCGTAGAATAACTGGATAATCACCAGTACCTGTGGAGATAGGAGCATAAGCCCTACTCCATAACTCTCCATCTCATCTCTACCACAGTCCTCCAATCCCTTACTCGGGATATTCTCTCACTGAATCATAACAGCACCTTGGCAAGTTGGCACTGGCATGCTCCCACCTTGACACTGACAAGTTGACAGCCGTCTCCGTCTCCTTATCTATCCCACCTACTATTATACATTCGGTAGTACAGTTACTGATGGTAGGATTGTTCTAGAATGTACGACACATTTGCTAGCCCCTCTGCGATATATGAAGCTCACCTTCGTGATCCGATGACATGATGAGATCATGCCTTGAATCGGGGACCAAGAGAGTAACGACTAAAAATGGGCTTCATATCGGTCACCAGTCATCTATACAATATATAAATGCTATACATACAATATATAAATGCTTGACGAACTTTTTGCTGACACATACAATGACACATACTCTGACACACATTTGCGGCAGTGTCTGCCGTGCGACTGCTTTCTTTGTTGATACTCCTATTTACTGCACACACACTGCTATTTATGAATGATGACCACTGGCAGCGCCTGCTCTACGGGTGATGTACATGTTTGCATTCAAAGTAAATGCCAACATTTGGTCCTCTACAGGTGATGTCTTGGGTGATGCCAATGTTTGCATCGTTTGCGTGAGTGTGATATGAAGAAAAACTTGAATCAGGGAGATCACTCAGAGAAAACAGTATTTGTTCCTCTTTTTTGCTGTTAATTTTCTTTACCCCCTCTTTCTGATAGTCTCGCTGTATGAAGAAATGTGGTACTGTCGGCGCCAACGCTGCCCACCATCAGACTCCACTTCTCCCGTGCACGACGGTAGCAAGGTAGTAGGGCTGCGCACCGAACCGTAACGGCGGACGGCCGTATGCCTTATGGGTACAGTACGGTTACGGAAAACACCGTAACCGTACCGTAGCTATTAGTCAGTGAGCCCACACGATTTGGTGCGGTTTACAGTATGGCCGTATACGGCTTCGGATCGGTCATACAGTTTGGGTGATTCGCGGATTTTTGGTGCAGTGAAGCGTTGCTGCCAAAAAAATGAAACACCGGGGATAGGTGGATGGAACAAGTGTGCAAGAAGGACATGAGCTGTGGGACGGCCTTAACCCCATACAAAAACTATCATTGTGTAGAAAAGCGAGTTAATGATTTGCGTCAGAAGGTGTAAGAATGTGTCTAAGTCTAACTATCATTATCCTTCACAAAAGCAACATGTGCGAGCCGAAGGCGTTGTTTTACCAACATGAGAACTTGAATCGTCTCGGGAATGAGACTTGCCCGCCTCAGGGAAATTGTGTCGCGACCACCTGAAAATATCCTTTCTACGGCAACAGCTGACCCTGGTCGCATGTGGTTATTTGAACACAGATTGGAAACACGAGAAACATAGAACTTACCAGGGATCGAAAAGACATCACAAACGAGTCGATATAGGTTGGGGAACTGTGAACGCCGGCCTCGCCACCACTGAAGAGGCTCACAGGTATCGAAGTCGCTCCAGGGAAGCTTGAAGAACTCTTCAAGTTCGTTGACAAAAATGCGGTCTTTCCTTTGATATCTTGACGTGAAGTCTACCTTCTGAGGAGAGCCTGATGACGCTGCAGATGTCGACGAGCTCTGTCGGCTAACTGGTTGGTGTGGATGGCCCTGTGCGTAGTTTGTGTCGAAAAAAACTTGAAGCTTTTGTTTAGATATTGTGAGGTGGGAAAAAGGTCGGGTTCGAACGCGAAATCTTCCTCCAGTCCTTCATACATAATATGAGGATCAAGGACTAATATTGAATTAGTTTAGAACCAAAATTATAGAAGGAAGACACGCACTTGCAGCCCATGTATAATAGGGAGACTCATCGGATCGATAGTAATACTCACTTAGCTTTTGATGTGCAGCAACAAGACCATTGCGAAGCTGCGGCTGTACTGTATCCGGTAGTGTTTCAAGAATCGTCTTGATGTGGTCTTGCAAGCCACAGAAGATCGTGTGGACAGTCGATAACATCGGCTTCTTGGTGGTCGACATATCAGTGGTGGCAGAACGGAATGCCTTGAGCCAACTGGTCACCAGAGAAATGGATTCCCATTCGGATGGATCCAGTTCAAGACCTCGAAGGTCGCGGTGACTGCCTGTGAACGCGTCAATCTCCTTTGAAAAATCAAGAGCTCGACCTAGGTAAATAGAGTAAGAGACACTCAGAACAGAATGAAGTATTAGTAGATACATACGCAGCATCTGATGGGAAGAAGACCAGCGAGTTCAGATGTTGAGAATGAGCATAAGGGCACGCTGACTTTTGGGGTCATCGTTTCCTTGCAGCGAGCTTTCGACTTGCTTCAGCCATGCCTGCTTTCGCTGAGGGCTAGATCTGATCGCGCGGACGATTTTCCGAAGCTGAAATCACAAAGTTGATATGAGAACACCAGGAACGAACAGAAAAATCAAACGCACCTTATCTATGGCTTGAAGGATCCTTTCCGATGCATCTGGCTGGAGAGACATTTCATCACCCCCTTCTCCATCCTCAAGGCCAACAACGTCGTCGTCATGCATGCGGTCTAGGGGCAAGGTTGCTGAATCTTGGTAATTCCCACCGCGAGACACTGCCTTTTTGGTATCTTCTTTTGTAATCGCACCAATGGCTTCAAGGAGCTTTAGGTATATCAGTTTAGAGTACAGTGACACCGATGTAAAGGACGTACCTTGACAGCGGCAAGGTGGATCGTGTGGGGTATGCACCGGAGGCGAACCCATGAAGCCTTCATCCTGATCCCTTCTTCTCGAGCACAGTATTGAATGCTCTGTAACATGGTGTCATTGTTCGTCGCGTTATCAAGCATGAAGGCAAAGATCTTGATATTGAGGGCTGAGCATCGTATATTTCAAAGCGACAAACAAACTCACCCGGTCTTGTATGCCATAACGTGTAAGGGTCTCCCACACCGCCTCAGCCATGTTCTCACCGGAGTGCTCTCCTATAAGCTCACGGAAGTCGATTAGGAGTTCCTCTGAACAAAGCGTCAATAAAAAATGGAATATGGACTAAGGAAACCATACCAAGATCACCCGACTTATTCACGTAGTGTGCCACAATTGCAAGAAAGGCATAGTTGTTACTTGATGTCCATGCGTCCATGGACAAACTGATTTTTCCCTTCACCTCCTCCTATGAGTCTGCGTCAATAAGAAATTTGTTAAAACCGAATAAATAACGCACCCTAAACATGTTTCGGGTTGACTCAACCATGTCCTCCCCCATACGCATAATGCGCCGCTTAATGGCATCTCGATGTGGGATCTTGAGTGTTGGGGACGGATGATGTGCATAGCTCAACATGTCTCAGAATCGAGGTTTATCAACCTCATTGAAAGGCTGATCACAAGCGATGATCCACTCGGCAATTAGTTGCTCAAATTTGTCCTGATCCCATGGGCCCTAAAATGACGATACAGATAGTACACAGATAGTTCAGATGCAAGGAACCGGCGTTGACTTACTGCTGCTACTTCCTCTTGCTTCCTGAAGGCTTGGCGGAGGTTCTCTGAGGTATGCTCAAGCGTGTCGAACCATTCCTTAGCCTTCTCAAGGTCCAATACCTTTTTTCCAGAGGCGACGTCCATCTCTTCCTGGGTCACGTGCTGATCACCGGAACGATCCTTGAGAATTGAGAATAACTTGTACATTGAAGGGAAGCTATGTTTGAGGTGGTTGACAAGCGCTGAACATTCGGTAAGTATTGGCAGACTGCAGCACAGTCTGGGGGAATTCATTGACTCACTTGTTAGATTGTATTTCATAGATTTTGTCAATGTGATAATTTTTCGATTTCCGTGGTAGCATTTGAAGTGCTTGTCGCCTGGGTTGCCCACTGTTCCATCGGTTCCACGGTCTACTTGCCTGTAGAAGTAATGGATGGGGTTCTTCTTCAGTGCCTGGAATAAACGAACTTAGCGCGTTGGATCAACTAGTAATAACGAAAGCAAACTCACCTCCTTTTTTCTCCGCTTCTGACAAGGAGCTGCTGCCTCATCATGTTGTGTATCGTCGATGACAAGATTTCCGGTTGCTTTGGCATTGTACTGGGAAGGTGGTTGAAGGTCCTCATCCTCTGTCATATCGACACGATGCTTGCGCTTTCCAGATCCGTATCCAGTAGTTGGAGCTGACTTGGATGGCAGGATGGAAACCAACTACAAGACTGATCAGTTACGATAGTTAAACGGCATTAAATGTTGTTACTTACCTCCACATTTGTGAGACCTTCGTCAGCGGACTGATCTTCTCCTGAACTAACAGAGGTGGAACCTTTGTCAATGGAGAAGTCACCATCGTCCTTGTCTGTATCGGCACCTCACACAACACGTCTCGGTTTGGGGCCACCTTTGCGAGGTTTTCTGGGGGCAGCCAGCTTGGGGAGTGTCTCAAGTTCACCCTTGGAGTTACGTTTCTCAGCGTCCAAGAGTATGCTGAGGTTGTTGGTGGAGGTGCGTGCACTACGACGAGGACTCGGAACTAATAGCGGCATCGTTCGGTGAGAAGAAATAGGAAGCTAAAGATATAACAAACTTACCAGTTGTACTAGTAGCAACCTTTGTACGAGGAAGAGGCACGTCATCTGATTCTGAAGCATAGAAGTCCATTTCAGATGCGTCTCTCAGACGTCGCCTGGAAGAGTCCACAGCTGGTTCGGCCAGAGAAACTGACAAGTCAGCCATCGGAAAGCAGAAAGGATGGGAGAAGTGGGGACAGCACGCCATGCGCCGTGCAGCCCGTGCCTGGGTGAAGAGTGAAGCTGTTCTCAATCGAGTCTGATGTCCAAGTGGATTAGGGTGCTGGCAGTCTCAGAAACAACACACAATGAAAGGGAGTGCACAGGTTGGTGATTGAGAAGGGAAAGGGAAGCTTTAAGTACATGCACAGTAGTTCCTACCTATGAGACAAAACCAACACGACTACGACAAAAGTGAGCGATGCCGAATATGATAACATGGTGAAACAGGTAGATGAGCCTTGAAAGGGGATGATCAGTGGTGTCACGGTTGCGGAAGTGGACGCTTACTATGTGGTAATGACTCCCTTAGTAAGTCGTAATAGGTCATGGACTTCTCGTATCAGTCAGCAGTACGATATCACATGCCGATGTGGCATGACTCATTACTAGGATAGCGATAGTAGGGTTCGAGCTATTAACGCTACTAGTAGTACAGATTCACGGGGAGCTTTAAAGCCATACCCCTCATGTATAAATAGAGGAGGACAAAGACCAGAATACGCCATTCTGGTCTTCTTAATAGCCATCGTCTTCCTACTCCTTTCCCTTCTCTCAGCCGTCTGCCTTCTCCTTCGCTTGACTCTTATAGAGCAAGTCGCGCAGTCAGATACGCCTAGTGGATCTAGCCCTAGTGCTTGTAGAGATCACGTGCATCAAGGAAGCCGTGTATCCGAATCGACCTGACTTAGGTCCTCACGCTGAGTAGTCAACGCCCTTTCGCTGTCCAAGTCGGACTCACGCCAGTGGCGGCGTTACATTAAGACCAGAATCTCTCAACCGTGGCGTTCACAACTCGAGATCGTTGGACCAACTTCAGAACCTACACCCTCGAAAGACGAGGAGACCGCAACGTACCCACACAATTCCTAGGAGCCGCTAGGTGGAGAGAATACCGAGGAGACACCGGATATTTCGTCGACTTCGCATCGGGACCAACCCGATATCGACCAGTTGAGTTCAACTTCGATAACACGTGCTGGGTGGAAATTACGTGGAACCCCATAGACAACCGGTGGGACGTAGTACGACCAGCGGGTCGAAACTATAATTGCGACATCGACTCCCGGACCTTACCCACAAGAGAGCAGTGGGGACACATCGACGGGCAACAAGAAGAGCCCAGTAACTCGGAACCAAGAACACCCGCACCCTCAGAAACGAGTGGAGAAGACGACAGTCAAACAGAAGAAGAAGACGAACCCGAAGTAGCGGACGTCATCCAAACAGCTGAGTTGCTCCACATCCACGAACCCGAGACTATCCACATTCGATCCCCCGCCATAGAAGAAATGGCCACAGTCACCCTCACACAGGAGGAAGCAATCATAACCGAAGAAGTGCGACGTATCAGAGAGGAAGCTAATGCCGTCCTCCTACCTATCAATCCGTCCACGGGCCACAGAATGGACGCCGACGAAGCAGCGATATTTCGCGCAGTAGGGCCAGACCACCCCGACCCTCCACCAGGAGCAGGAGGAAGTCAACCCCCTCACCGACCCTACGGAAGACCGGGAGACTTCGGAGGAGGACCCCCTAGAGGAGGGCCACCCGGAGGAAGGCCACCCGGAGGAGGACCACCCGGAGGAGGACCACCCGGAGGAGGACCACCCGGAGGAGGACCACCCGGCGAAGGAAAGCTCGAGGGAGAAAAACCCACCGTCTTCACGGGAGACCGAACACTGTACGAATCTTTCCTAACTCAGTGGCACCTTTACTGGGGATTAAACGCAGATGCACCAATCTTCCGGAACGTATACCGACGATGCCTACTATTCCTGGGATTCGTCAAAGGACCAATGGTCAGCAACTGGACGCTGAGTTTCCTAGGATGGCTCAACAACGAGTTAAGGACGGGCCGCGACCGGTATGACGAGTTCCTATGGGACACCCTCACAGCCGGCTTCTCAGATCGTTTCTCCAACATCTTGGAGCAAGAACAAGCCCAAGCAGCACTTGGCAAAGGGGATCAAAATGATTGGAGATGACATCGACACGTATGTCACTAACTTCGAACAACTGGCAAGACAGGCCGACTACCGCCTAAACGACCGACAGACGATCGACCGCTTCACGGCAGGACTACCGAGCAAGCTATTCACCAAGGTGTACGAACTCGACAGCCCAGTGACTTTCGACGAATGGAAAGCCGCAACCTTAAGACGCCAGAAGCAATACATTCACCTTCGCGCCCGACTTAACCTGTCCACCCCAACACGAGCAACCCCGCCGCGTTCGCAACCGTCTCGAGGCTTCGGGAATATGTGGAACCCACCTCGATACCCACCTCCTCGCTACGATCCAAACGCCATGGATACTTCGGCGGACCGCTCCCGCGCCCGCCTTGCCGGAGCAGAAGACCTACTCACCGGAGGCACGCAAACACGCCGCTCCCCGTTCGTACCACGTGGAGGAGCGAATCAGAACAGAGGAGGCGGACAAAGGCGGGACATGAGGGAAGTCATCTGTTACAATTGTAACAACCCGGGTCACTTCTCACGAGATTGCACCTCCCCACGTCGACAACAACGACAAAATAGGCCTCCTGTGAACCAAACCAGGTACACAGAGACAGACTATCACAGTCAAGAAGCTCCGACCGCCCGAGTGGCAAACACGTCTACCCCCCAAGAAGCAGCTAGGAGTTGGATAGAAGGAGTGAGAGCGGCACCAGACGACGTGAAAGACATCATCTTCCAGGACTTGTGGAGTCAGGAGGGTTTTCAGGACGCCTAAACCCATCGGCCTGGGTGAGGGCAATTAATTGTAACTCTGTAATCATGACTCGCTTCCGTTCGCTTAGAATCCCAGTCTCGATTCGTACAAGTTACTCCATGGCCGACATAAAAGGGCTCGTAGACTCCGGAGCCACCGACAATTTCATAAGACCCTCGTTCGCAAAACGAATGGGTTTAGGACTGCAACCACTGGATCGCCCAAAGAAAATATGGAACATCGACAACACGGAGAATAAAGCTGGGTCCATCACCCACTTCATTGATCTCGACGTAGAAACAACGGGAATCCACAGAACTATGCGCTTCCTGGTCACCGACATAGGAAGCGAAGAATTAGTGCTTGGATACCCCTGGCTAGCAGCATACGAACCCACCATCAGCTGGAAACACGCCACCATACATGAGGACGCCCTACCTGTGGTACTGCGATCTATCAATCCTACAGAACCGCAAACCGTACTAGCCGCCACCTTCACTCAAGAGGAACGGGAAAGCGCGATACAAGAGTTGGAAGATGCATGCCAGTTACGTACCACAGCCACCGAACTAGCAATCGAGGCTAAGAAACCAGCAGCGCCGGTGGTAATACCCGAACCATACCAACGATTCGCGAAGATCTTCAATGAAGAAGCCTCACACCGATTTCCACCGTCAAGACCCTGGGACCACGCCATCGACTTCAAACCCGGCACGCCGGCATCGATTGACTGCAAGGTATACCCTATGACGCAAGAGGAAGACGGCCAGTTGAAAACCTGGCTCGAGGAACAACTCAAAATGGGATACATTCGACCATCGAAATCCCCCTACGCCTCGTCTTTCTTTTTCATTAAGAAGAAGGATGGAAAGCTTCGCCCCGTCCAAGATTACCGAAGAATCAACGCCTGTACTATTCGCAACCAATACCCTCTACCCCTTATGGCAGAGCTCATCAACGACCTCGGAAACGGCCACATCTACACCAAACTCGATGTGCGGTGGGGGTACAACAACATACGGGTAAAAGAGGGGGACGAACCGAAAGCCGCTTTCAAAACACGCTATGGCCTCTATGAACCCCTAGTGATGTACTTCGGACTCACCAACTCACCGGCGACCTTCCAAGCCATGATGGACTACATCTTAGCCCCCATTATCGCCAAACACACACTGCTGGGTACAATCATTCGCGTCTACATGGACGACATCGGCATAGCCACCCACGAAAACGCAGGCATGACCGCTCACATCGCGGCTGTCAGCGACGTCCTACAGGTAGCTCTGGATCACGACCTTTACTTCAAACCAGAAAAATGCCTGTTCCACCAACCGCGGATGGATTACCTGGGGGTCATCCTTGAAAAGGGGGTGACACGCATGGACCCGGTAAAAATCTCGGGCATACGCGACTGGCCCCGCCCCACGAAAGTACGTGACGTACGCTCCTTTTTGGGCTTCTGCAATTTTTACCGCCTCTTCATCCGCGGGTTCGCAACACACGCACGAGCCCTAAACAGACTCACGCGGAAAGACACGGAGTGGACCTGGGGACAAGACGAAGAAAAAGCCTTCCAGACGCTGAAAGACCTCGTAACCACAGAACCCGTCCTAGCACACCCCACTCTTACCGACCAATTCGAACTGGAAGTAGACGCATCAGGATACGCCGTGGGCGCCGTACTGCTACAAAAGAAAAACGACGGGAAACGACACCCGATAGGCTACTACTCAGCCACACTCAACGAAGCGGAACGTAACTATGACATCTACGACCTAGAACTCCTAGCAATCGTCAAAGCCCTTAGGCACTGGCGACCCTACCTAGCAGGATCCCCGCACAAGGTCAAGATATTCTCAGATCATCTGAACCTCACGCACTGGAAGTCACCCCAGAAGATAAGTCGCCGAGTCGCCAGAGAGGTACTTGAACTAATGGAATACGACTTCGAGATCCACCACATCAAAGGGACAAACAACGGACGCGCCGACGCACTGTCAAGACGACCCGACTACGACAAAGGCGACCAAGACAATGAAGGAGTCACCGTCCTCCCCAATACCCTATTCATACGCAACATGACCACCCAACTACCTGAAAATCACCACCAGGATGAAGCCAGAATACGCCCATGGGTGGATTCACACAAACTCAAGAAAATCGACGGCGTTTGGTATAGACAAGGGGCACGAGTCATCACGGGGGAAAGGGACGACATCCGCCTTATCATTCGGAATCACCACGACCCCCCAATCTATGGACACCCAGGCATCAAACGCACTGCTCGAATCGTGGAACGTCACTACTGGTGGCCACATATGCTGGAACACATAACTGAGTACGTCAAAGGATGCGCCGACTGCCAACGCCACAAAGTCAACAACCGACCTACCAAAGCGCCACTGTCGCCAATCACACCAACCCCCGAAGCTAAGCCATTCGAAACCATAGCCCTAGACTTCATCACTAAACTGCCAATCTCCCAAGGGCACGACTCGATCCTCACTGTCACAGATCACGACTGCACCAAAGCGTCGATCTTCATCCCATGCGTAGAAGAAATCACGGCCGAAGGAACGGCGGCCCTCTACGTCACACATGTGTTCCGACGGTTTGGACTTCCTTCCAAAATCATTAGTGACCGAGACCCGCGATTCGCCTCCAAGTTCACGAGGGAATTATGCCGGATCTTAGGAATTTATCAAAACATTTCAACAGCCTACCACCCGCGTACCGACGGGCAATCGGAGAGAACCAATCAATGGCTCGAACAATATCTCCGATTCTGGGCCAATGAACGTCAAGACAACTGGGCGCACTTCCTCCCTATGGCGGAATTCGCTCACAACAGCTGGCCCCACGAAGCCACAAGGAAGTCGCCCTTTGCCCTAATGATGGGATATGATCCGCGCGCTGATTGGACCGATAAGCCGTCCCCTATCCCTCAGGTACTCACGAGACTTCAACAATTCCGAGAAGCACGGAGGGACGCCCAGGCACTGATCAAGAAGGCCCAAGCGCTATGGATCAAGCACCGAACCACGCCCCAGTATCAGGAAGGAGACCGAGTTTGGTTAGAAGGACGACATCTCCGCACCAATCAACCCACTGCCAAGCTCGCCGCGCGGAGACACGGACCATTCCGAATCATTCAGGTACTATCGCCCGTCAACTACCGACTTGAACTTCCCACACAGTGGAGCATTCACCCTGTGTTTCACATCGATCTACTCACGCCCTACCGCGAGACGCCCATGCATGGTGAAAACTTCACACGACCTCCACCGGATCTAGTGGACGGCGAAGAAGAATATGAAATCGAACGAATTCTAGACTCGCGGAGATTCGGCCGGAACAAGAGGCTCCAATACCTTGTGAAATGGAAGGGGTACTTCCGACTCGGACAATCAGTGGGTCAACAAGGCTGACATATTCGCGGACAAAGCCATAGCGGAGTACGAAAGTGCATTGAAGAGGGTTATAAGCAGAGGCATCGACGCTAAGTCAACCTCACTCCCCCACACTGGCATCTCCACTCACCCAACAATGTCTCTTCCCGCTTCCACCATTGCCTCCTCTCTCACTGCCCACGGAGTCGACTCCCTCACCCACCAAGAGCTCCTCACCGCGCTCGCCAACGCCACCGCCATCGAAAATGTCGACGACCCCAGCGAGCCAGCCACCTACTGGCTCTTCGACCACGAGGGACGACGCGTCTCCACCATCCCCTACTCCGCCGATGAAAGTGCGTCAGCTTCGCGCAGCTGTCGGAAGCGGTCTCAACGACGCATCGCCCGAACCCATCCCCATACGTATCGAGGTTCGGGGCGAAGCAGAGCAAGACGAAGGCGACGCTGAAGTGGGAGGCGTGGATGGCCCAGCGCAACTGGCGGTACGAGGCCGCCGAGTGGCGCGATCATCAACTGTCGATGGCAGCGACAAGGAGAACGAGGCTCCTCACGCGACGCCAGTGGTTCACCGCGATGCTGAGGGAGCAGTGTACGAAGCCGTAGAGGGCACGCTGCGAGAGTACTACCCAGCTGAGCAACCCTTCATCATCACCGCTACCGACTCTGACGACCCACGTGAAACCCCGTTCGCATGCGATACGATGGGACGTCCCCTATTCCGCGGCGATGTAAGAGTCGACCGCGAAGACGCGCCACACCCCGCAGTCCGCCTGCGCTTCCTGGGCGGCGGCAACGGAGGGCAGCCACCCCATGGCTACAAACACAACCGGGGCGAAGATTTCGTCCACTATCCTATCACCGACACCCAGGGGGTCACGCGTCAAGCGACCTTCATTCAAGTTATCATGGGGCCGGACCCCCAGGTGCTCGCCCTCCTAGCCGACAGCGAGAAGGTGTATACGCGGCCGCTCTACGCCGAGCCTCAAGTACGAGAAGCGGGGAAGCCCCACTACAGGCCGGAGGACATGTACGCGTTCGTAGGAGGGCACTAGTAACCAACACCGCGTCGACCGCGCCGTCAATGAGCTCAAGGACACGGGCCTCAAGGCGGAGCTGACCCGCTACCGAGCGTACAAGCACGAGGCGGAGAGGATGGAGCAGCGCCTCCACGCTTTGGCGCAGGCGCTAGGAGGGGTACAAGGGGAGCTTGACCCGCTCCAAGTTCCGGCTCGAGATGGCTAACACGTGGGATCGCATTACGGAGGTGCAGGAAGGTTGGATGGGAGGTATCGGACCTACTCGGCGCCGTGGGCGTCGCAGCTGAAAAGGGGGTGATGTCACGGTTGCGGAAGTGGACGCTTACTATGTGGTAATGACTCCCTTAGTAAGTCGTAATAGGTCATGGACTTCTCGTATCAGTCAGCAGTACGATATCACATGCCGATGTGGCATGACTCATTACTAGGACAGCGATAGTAGGGTTCGAGCTATTAACGCTACTAGTAGTACAGATTCACGGGGAGCTTTAAAGCCATACCCCTCATGTATAAATAGAGGAGGGCAAAGACCAGAATACGCCATTCTGGTCTTCTTTAATAGCCATCGTCTTCCTACTCCTTTCCCTTCTCTCAGCCGTCTGCCTTCTCCTTCGCTTGACTCTTATAGAGCAAGTCGCGCGTCAGATACGCCTAGTGGATCTAGCCCTAGTGCTTGTAGAGATCACGTGCATCAGGGAAGCCGTGTATCCGAATCGACCTGACTTAGGTCCTCACGCTGAGTAGTCAACGCCCTTTCGCTGTCCAAGTCGGACTCACGCCAGTGGCGGCGTTACAAGTGGTTTGAAACACGAGGGAGGAGCGGCGCACAGTGCGCGCACTAAGATGGGGCCAACAACTGAGATGGTCAGCGCGGTCAAGTCCTGTTCTATCATAAAAAAAAGGTGATGAAACAACCTTGTTAATTAGGAGAATATTGTGGCAATGACTCACCTTAACCTTGAGGGGGATAGCAGCAAGAAGGTGGAGGGCATCAGGCACTCTATCCGAAATGACTGGACAGCCCGGGCCTGAGCACATTAAAGCCTGAGACTCAACCACTTGAGAGGGGCTGAGGGCGGCATGTGGAAAGTGAGTAACTTGATGATTTGAAGGGGGAGGTGGTGCCAGGAATGAAGAGGAGGGTGTGAGGGGAGTAGCACCGGTTCATGTAGCGACAGTTGAGTTGCGTGTGGAAATATGTGGCGTCGTCGCCAGTGGCGCTTCATCTGGAAATGCATGCGACAGGGACCTTGACAGGGACAGTTTCAGTGCTCAACCGTAGACGGCCGATACGTACCGTAGCCAAATGGATGCTACGGTTGCCAAACCATACTGTGACCGTACCGTAGGGAAGGACAGAATTGCCCTCACGATACAGAACACGTGACCGTACCGTAGTATCCGTATACCGTATTATACGGTCACGGCACGCAGCCCTACAAGGTAGTGTGTGAGCAGTGTATAGAACAGTCATCGCCGTGTTTCAATGATCACCTCTCCCATTTCACAGACACCAATACTGATTGCGATCCGTCAGCAGACAGTGATCTATTCATTCAAATGAAGGACTTGAACATTGGGTTGGTCTCTTCTCATACAAATAAATGGAGATGTTGTCAAGTCGCTGGTTGTAGAACAATGAGCCTGCGGTGATTCCCCTCCCATGCTCATTGTAACAAAATTCAGTTTTGAGATGGTGACAACTACTCATTGCGATGTTCCAATTTTTCTAACTATTTCACATCGCCTTCTTTTTTCCGTTGCACTGCTTACGTGCTTCATATGTCCTCCTTATGTTGGCATGCTTTTAGTTTCCTCTGAAATGATCCAAGAACTTGCTGCTCGACTTATACTGGCGACAGAAAGGTGACTTATGGGTAGTGATGTGCATGGCCCAGCTTCAAGCCAGAAGCTGGGCCAAGCCAAGCCGTGGTGACGGCCTAGAAACGGCTTTGGCCTGGCTCAGGAAAGTGAAAAGCCAAAGCCAACGGCTCGAGCCGGGGTTTTGATTACGTAAGCGATCACATGATTCTGTTCGTTCATCAGCCATGCGCGGTACTAGTGGTGTCAGGTGGATGCAAATGGTCATCAGGTTGCAAATTTTAAAAAACGCCTCAGATCACCCTCTTCCCGTGGTCCGTTCTTCCCAAAAAAAATGCAGTAGATACAGTAGAATCTATAGATATGAGATCATAAGAAAAAATAAAAATCTATTAAGAATTCCGACTACAGTGCGACAAGGAAGAGAGGGTAGTCATGAAAAGTAAAGACCCAGACCACCAGATCTCAACGATCTTGGTAAATGACATGCAGATCTGTTGGAATAGACTGTTATAATAGACTAATGAGAGCACCTGTGATAAATTTGGGGTGATACTGTGCACGCAATAGAGTTGTAGAAGGTAATCTCACCTTGGGGGTCTCTTGGAGTGACAGGAGGAGTGACTAATTCAAGCTCCTCTTCGACATAAGCCGGCATCACCGGCAACCAAAGTTACCGGGCAACCCTCACTGTCATGGCGCGTACCAAAGTGACCAACAAAAAGGACGCACAAAAGGAAGCCAGGGCTCAATCAGAAGCCAAGATTCAGGAAGCTTGCAAGGCGCTCACCGACGGGACATTCAGGACGACCACAGATGCTGCACGTCACTTCAAAGTTTCCTACCACACATTACGCCGTCGATACCAGGGAATCACAGAGTCTCAGTCTAAAGCACAAAGCAAACGACAATTACTCACCAAGGCGGAAGAAGAAACGGTCTGCAAGTGGGTCAAATACATGGGGATGACGGGACATCCCATCTCAAAAGAAGCCCTACGCGTGAAGGTTGCCAAAATCAGTTCCGTTCTTCAAGAGAAGACAAATCAAACAGGGGAACGACACTTGCCTGCGAAGAACTGGATACGTGCTTTCTTGGAGCGGAATAAGGACATCAACCTGAAGAGGCCCAGCGGTCTTGACCCAAAACGCGCGCAGAACTTCAATCGGACAATTGTCACCCATCACTTTCAGCTCCTCGGAAACTTCCTGGATCTTCATGACATACCTTGGGAGAACGTCTACAATATGGACGAGAAGGGGATACAACTTGGCAGCGGCAGGAAGCTTGACAATACAAAATACTTCTACTCCCGGGAACAGCGCAATCGCGTGAAGGTGCAGAGTCCAAACCTCGAGCTCGTAACGACGATCGAGTGTGTTGCAGCGGATGGTGGTGTCTTGCTGCCGGGGATCGTGTTCTGCAGAAAGCATGTCCTCCACGACGAATATTTTGAGGAGGAGGGCATCCTGTAAGTCAACGCGATAAATATGGCTGTATCAAATGGGGTGCTTACCGTGCATACAGTG
Organism: Lactarius pseudohatsudake; assembly: GCA_021525015.1. Classification (NCBI taxonomy): domain Eukaryota; kingdom Fungi; phylum Basidiomycota; class Agaricomycetes; order Russulales; family Russulaceae; genus Lactarius; species Lactarius pseudohatsudake. Next base: position 43,952 of record JAKELH010000358.1, read on the forward strand.
TTGCCTTGTCAGACAAGGGGTGGACAAGCGACTACATTGGCACCCAGTGGTTCGAGAAGTCCTTCATCCCCCAGGCGACACAGAGGAATGTGTCGGGAAAACCAATATTGCTGATATATGATGGACATCACTCGCACGAAACGATTGAGCTTCGTGAAGCAGCAGACAATGCAAAGATCCACCTTTTTTGCATCCCCCCCCACACTTCACATCGCCTGCAGCCACTCGATGTCGGTGTCTTTGGGCCCTTACAGCGAGCGTGGCAAAAGTGTTGCCTACTCGTCCTAGAAGAAACAGGGAAGTCAATAACACAGAAAGATGTAATTAGGGAGTACTCAATTGCACGTACCGAGTCCATGAAGGAGCACGTCGTCCTTTCGGCCTGGAGGAGGTCAGGAATCAGGCCTTTAGACCCAGAAGTCTTCACAGAGGAAGACTTCGCTCCGAGCTACGCGTCGTCGATAAAACCCCAACTGCCAGTGCCCCTTTATGGTCTAGCCAACAGTCCCAAGGTTCCACGTCCTTCTGGCGATAGGGAAGATGAGAACGGCAATGAAATCAACTCTGATGGAGAGAGCGACGGAGGAGTGATGGACCCGGATTTGTCAGGGTCAAATGTGGCTCATGGGAATCTTCCTTCGTCGACGCCCCATCTGGCAATCTCCCCGGGCGACCTGCCTCTTTCGGCTCAGTCAACAACGCCTCCTTTGCTTAGTCAACCACCTCGGACCAATGATTCCGAGTCAGAAACAAGTCGTGTTCTTCATGAAGAGGGAAGAAGGGAGCCCCCCAATCAGCCTGGAACCGAGGGAAGCAGCAATCGCTGTACGCAATTGTATTCTATCCCTGCATCGCTTGTTCATCTTCCCCGCCATCAGACACTGTGGGCATAGTACAATGTTATGTGAGTTTATATGCTAATTTTATGAGAAGCATATCCCGGAAATGTCTAAAAAGTTGTTGTGTAAAATATTGTAAACTTATTCACAATATACTCTCCAATGTGCAAAGGCTTATGCCACCAGATATATTGTAAAAATATCCACAATATAATTCACAATTAACTTTCAATGTGCTCCACACATTTATTGTTAATAAATCCGTGTTGTTCATTGTGATGACATAGCGACTCATATTTACAATTTAATCCTAATTAATCCACGGATTTCATTGAAGAGATATCCAGGCCGACAGCCGACATCGTGACATCGTGAGTCAACAACTCGAGACGTCTCAACTCGAGACATCAAAATCTCGACATACAATACAAGTCGTAACACGACATCCCGTTCGACATCGGAACATCTCATCAATGGCTCGATCGATCAAAGCCCGACTCAAAAGACACAGCACACAAAGGCATCGCGCTTCCCAATGACACAGATATATTTTGCGTATAGATAAAACTGACAATCATTTGTACATGTACAGACTCGGTATCGGTGTGAGTTTGAAAGGCAGCGTGGAATATCCGCAAGAAAGGGGAGGAAGAGGAGGCGTGGACCACTCTCGCCCTGCCCCGCTTCGTCTTGCCGCAGGGCCGACACCTCCCAGCGGTCCTCTCAAGGCTCGCCACCGTAGCACCTCTGCGACGGCAGCAGGACGGGGCGGCCTAAAGGTCGGGTCGCGGCCGTAACAACGACGGAGGGGAGGCCCGGAGCATGACTCCAGAAGCTTCCGGTCCAGTTGTCGGTGCGGCGGAGAGGGGTGACCACATACACGTATCTATAAAATGACATAGATGCTCACCTCTACCTGTATCGACGCGAGAGAGGCAGACTCTTGCTGATGGCTTGGGACAGAATATGGACGGTAAGCGTCGCAGCCGAGACAGCGCAGGTACAGTGAGAGGCGGCGTGGCCGAGGCGTGGCAAAGGACATGAGGCGCGGGAACGCGCGGCCTACGAGTGAGCGGGTGACAAGCCGGCGTGCGTTGGCGATCCGATCCGATAAGGGTGAACGAGTGGGATGACGAATGAGAGTGAGTGAGTAAGTGAGAGTGTGTGTGAGAGAGAGAGAGAGGGTTGAAGCGAGCGGGAGAGAGGAAGAGAGAGGAAGGAAGCGATCGATAAGGAAGTGAATCCGAATCCGAACTGGCACTCACTGTGGGCAAAGTATAATGTTACGACACCATTGGCCCAACAACGTCGGCGCAGACCCACGCCAAGCTTCCCAACGCGGCTCATCGATACAGCCCCTCCGTAAACGGCGGTAGGTCGTAGGTCGGATAGGCTTAATGGTCGCGCCGCGGCGACGGCGGAAGGGAAGGCACGGAGCAACACTCCAAGGGCCTCGAGCCTAGATATCTGTGGGTGCAACGAGGAGTTGCGTGGAAAGACGGGAGGCCGCGTAGACGATATCGAGAGGGATGAAATGGATACTCACCTGCGGACCTCCATAAACGGAGCGAGGCATGCCCGTGATGGTTCGCGACAGAGGCCAGGCGAAAGATGAGCGTTACGTAACGAGCAACCCCCCACCGGGCAACCAGACGGTGCGTCGAGGCCGCTGATGAAAGGCGCCGTACGGAGAGTGTGGTGAGGAAGATTGAGGACACCAAGAAAGGAGGGTCGGAGAAGCGCACACTCCCACCGAGGCAACCAGACGGCGCGTCGAGGCGTGCGGAAATGGTCGGGATGAGATGATGAGGGTGGCGGTGGAAACGTCGAACATCGGTCCATCGATTCCACGGACCATCTCAAAGTCTGTTGCGACAGTCGTTTCCGTATGTTCAAGGGTGCGTACCCACTGTCACAATCCCCCGTCGCCGTCTTCGAGGCCACGAGGGAGGGGGGGGTCGGGGTCGCTAAGCCGAGATGTTAAAGAGCTTGGTCGTACATGGAAAAGTAACGAGTGCACTCAGCTGGACGTTACCAGACAAAGGACCTGTAAACGGAGCAAACTCCCCGCTCGCACCTTACGACAAAGCAGGCGTGAGGAAGGAAAATGGTTATATTTCGGGTGAAGACATACCAACGGTTGGGGGCCACGAGCTGTAGTGGCGGCGGAAGGCCGAGAAATTTTTCTGAGACTTCCTGAAGGGAGAGGAATGCCTGGCAGTAGAGGGGTCAGATACAGCAACCATTAGCAAGAAAGTCGGGATGGAAGGAGGGACCCAATATCGATGGATGATGGAAAGGGGAGGAAGGGTCGCCCCCACCGAGCGCCCGACGGAAAGTCAAGTTGGCTGGTGAGGGAAGAAACTCGTCGTTGGAGCGCCGTCACCGCTACGTAGCGATCCCTTTCAAGACCCAAATGTTACCAAGGGCAGTGGACTTGTGAAGTCGTCTCGTACGTCAATCGGTCAGGGAGAGTACCACTAGGGCCTGAGCTATGACCTAGTACTCGACTCGTCCTAGTCGCCACTAGAGCGCTAATGCAGGGTTCAGTGAGTTGCCAACGAATTCCAAGAGGATCAACTCCCACAACAACTCGACTTGCCATTCGGGACTCCAACAAGTAAGGACTCCCACGAAGAGCAACCGACGGCAAGTCAAGTCAGCCCGTGAGGGACGGCGTGCGGATAGAGAAAAATGGATCACGAAGGTGAGAAGGGGGGAGGGCAGCAAATACTTTCACCGTACAAAGTCGTGGCAACCAGACGACCATTCGAGGCTACCCCACAAAGAGTAGGTTGCGGATAGAGGAGCGTCCAAATCGGAACAAGGTCGAAAGGGGGGTGCATCGAACGCTCCCACCAAGGCAACCAGACGAAGAGTCAGGGTTACCCCGTGAGGGGCGGCGTGCGGGAAGAGGGAGAATGTTGGACGGCGTGGATACCAAGGAAATAGGGAGACGGAGAGGTAGAACATGGGTGGATGACTGAGTGATGACTGGGTAACGTGCGGCCCGGGTGCGGTGGAAATGTGACTAAGCGCCTCAAAAAAACATGCACACATGGGTCGCGTAGGTGAACGAGACCGTGACTGCCTTTTCTCGGGAAAGGTTGATTTCATTGCGGTCAACAGCACATGATCGTCAAATAATATCTGTACATCCTAGGTGGAGCGGCAATACAAGCACAAGAAACTCGTGATATAGAAATAGAAGGTGCAGCCTGACTGGACCTCGCCGGCTCGGTATGGAGTCGCTATGCACTGCACGCTACGCCGAGGGGCACCGGTGCCGGTGGAGGGTTGCATTTGCACATGGATCTGTAACTGAGCACGTAACACACTATAGACAAAATTGCATTCGAAGACCTACCATACTACGCGATGCCGCTTCCGCGCCGCGGTCGCCTCATCCACTTCACCGCCGCGCTTTTCTGCTCTCACTCCCCAAGGATCTGGAGTGCAACGAAGAACTTGGAGCACAGCGCTCAACGAAGGCCTCTCTCTCGGAACCGAGCTAAGTAGCCTGGCGCATATGGGCTCAAAGGTTGAAGCGCTGCCGATTGGAAGGGAGTCCGCGAAGTACTTGAGCACTTTTCCGCAAGACCACCGGTCAGCGAGGATCGCGCTATATTTCTCCGCGCTCTCTCCGACTTCCGGTGCGGCCCAAGACGGGGTCCCACGGTAGCCCTCAACCAAGGTTTCTTCGCTCTCCGCAATGACCGAAAGGCCGAAGTCGATGATCGACAGGCGTGGCGACAGCGAGCCAGAACTGCCATGGACGAGGACGTTCCCGGGCTTCAGGTCGAGGTGAGCAACCCCATGCTCGTGTAGAAACGCAACGCCCTCTAGGAACTGAACGCGAAGCGACTCCCTCCTGAGGGGAAAGTGTTTCTCCTCCAAGCATTGAGCCAACGTCATTTGCCACGGCATCACGATTACGTGGCAGCGGCTGCTGAGTTCTGTATTAAGCTCAATGACGTCCAGCAGCTTGATGGCATGGTTGGCCTCTGATCGGAACGCAAGTAAGCGCTGTAGGATTTGGAGCTCTTCCGTCGCACCATCAAGGAGTTTGAGGGCGACCAGACCCGGGGAAATATCGTGTGAGATGGCTTTGCCCACCGTTGGTTTCAGCCGCGTGCTGCCTCCTGGGAGTAGCGTGTACCCCCCTCTTTCGACGGCTTCTCGCACTCTCGGGTTTAGTAAAGTGGCCGCTGTCTCCGATGAACATTGGCCGTCAAGGCTGGTCGGGGCTGAAGAGCCGCTTCTGCCGCAACCATGCCCTCCTGTGAGGTATGGGAGGTATTCCACCTCGCCGAGAATAGATGGTAGCGCAGCAGCCAGCCGCGGGGAAACTTTGTCGTGCAGAGAACTCATCGAAGGGAAGAAGTTGTAGAGGCGGAAAACGAGTTCGAACACGTCATGCCTGTTAGAAAGGTCGTAAGGCCTTTGCAAATATTCAACCTAGAGCGAGCATCAGCCACTCCTTCCATGCGACAATAAGCAAAGCTGCTACCTTATCATCGCTATCATCGCAGGGTTTTGGCCCCCTCTGGTATAGTGTGTATTCGACAGCGTGGTAGTCGCGGTCGACGTAGATGACCTTTACGAAGAACGTGGAGGACCCGCCAGCGAGTAGCGCGTTGCCCAGGCGAACGAGACAGGAGGCTTGCAGGAGCATGAGACGCGCACCCTCCCTGTGGGGTTTGTCGGAATATACCCCAAGTAGCAGGTACGGAAAGCCCTTGACAACCATCGAGAAGTCGCTTCGCGGGGTATGCCGGTAAAGCGCGTCATTTTGAACGTCCTCTACAACCAGGCTGAAGGGCCACAGGGTATCGCTATAGAGGGAATCAGAGCCGCAGGTCACTTCAAGAATGGTGGCTCACAGTAGGAGCTTTGCATCGCATCGAAGGGGGGACGGCGCTGTAAACCTCCTCAGGAGACTGTATACGTGCGGCCACGCATTGTCCCTATACGCGCCTTGGCTCGAGAGTTGATGGTCGAGGAGGATGTCGACGTAGTGAAGAAGTTCAAGGTCAGAGACAGGGCGCATCTCAGGCTCGTCGCTCGGGTCTGCGAAATATTTGCTAAAAGATTCTCCAAGGAGAGTATTCAAGGAGCCTAGCAGAGGGGGCGCGGCCCCCTGGAATGACCCTTGGTCAGTAGGGCTGAGTCGGATTACGCTATAAGACTTACGTGGCAACTAGGGGAGCGTTGGAGGCACAATTCTTCCTCAAGCTGCTTGACAAAGTCTGGTGCCTCCCTATCTGGTGGTTCGGTGAGGCCATTTATGCCAAGCAGGTCCTCAGGGGGGAGCGGGAATTCTAGGTGATTTCTCAATCTAAACGTTACGGATGTGAGGAGGCCATTCCTTGGCCGCCCTGGGAAAGGGCGCAGGGCGGAGCTGCCAGTACCAGCTGGAAAGCATCAGGTGCCAGGAATACAACCAGAGGATGGAAAAGCGCACCTTGCCTCCCAGAGTCAACACAAACGATGACATCAACGCTGAGGCGACGGTCATCACCGTTCTCCTGAAACTTCTCCTGAAACTTCTTCTTAACTGTGTAAGGTGGCAGCAGGGGATCCGTGAGGTGCTCTTCAGTCAATTGAAGTCCATCGAGCGAGTCAGAAACATCAATGGGGTGACTTAAAGGGGGCTTGTAGAGCCTGAACCTTTTGTGGTCTACGCACTGTAAAGAAGGAGTGACCTCCACTACGCAGCTTATAATCCTACCACAAAGCCCCCCAGAGGGAACCGAAATGGCGAAAGAAGAATCACGAACTTTGAGACTGTCATCTACTACAACACAGAGGAGCGAAACATTCATAAAATCGTCGTTCATTAGAATAGTAGCAGACGACGGTGGCGGTGGGACTGGGACAATAGGAGGAGGGAGATTGGAAAGCGTGGGAATGCCTCGGAGGAGGTCGGGTTACAACGTGGACCACGTGCACGGCCATGAGCGCGATGATGTTCACAGATGAGGTAATACAGAGCCCGAAATCAGTACAATTCAGAGCACAGTAGCAGCTTTTAATGCAAGTCATGTGAAAACTTCACGCGTGCGCAGCATATTTGCCTGCTAAATAGAGAGAGAGGTAACATGCACGCGAGCGCAGAACATTGGGCGCACTGGCACAAACACATGGGCCCAATCCTATGAAATTGGACTAGGGTCGGGCAAGGGGAGCCGGCTATACGTTGCCAGTGAGGTGACGAGGATCCGAGAGGGCCGGTTCAGTCGGCAAGCGAGAGCGAGGCAAGGAAGACGAGAGCGATGAACAAAGACGAATCAAAGTTCGCTTTTGAGGGGAAGACAAAGATATTGGCACACGAGGATCAGAGGAAAGGAACTAAGATTCCGATACATGGAGGCGTGGTTATACAAGCATTGTATTACGAACGAAGGACGATATATGGAACGAGTCCGAGGTCTCCGGACGAGCGCCTACATTTGCAAATTTTCGAATCTGCCTCCCATCGACGCCGGGCCCGTGCTCCTCTTTCTTTTGAGCGAGCTCCCCACGCTGCTGCCGGGGGCGCGCTTTGGCGTGATGGCTGGGAACTCACGGGAATCGGTTCGAATGACCGACAAGCTATTGGCCAGGTCCTTAGAAAGTTTTTCATGTAGGGCTAGCATGGAAAGGCGAAAATTATAAAGGCGAAATACGAGAGTGAACATATCTCTCCTTTGAGAAAGGTCATGGACATCCGTCGAGTATTCGACCTGCTGTGGGCTTCAGAAATCTGGTATGCGACGGCAGGAAAAGCATACCCTGCTGTCCGGCCCGGACCCTCTCTGATAAAGCGTATACTCGGTGGCACGAAAGTGGCGGTCGAAATAGATAGCCTTGATGGCGAACTCGGGGGGCTCTCCCTTGCACAGAAAGTTGCCTAAGCGAACGAGGCAGGACGCCTGCAATAACATGCGGTTTTTTGTCCTTTCCGCCGCCCCTATCGGAAACGACCTCGGCGACCAGGTGCGGAAAGCCCCCGATGCTCATAGAGAAGTCGCTTTGGGGGGTGTACTTGTACTGCAACTCATCCCCTTCAACCTCTACGACCAGACCAAATGACCACGAGGTGCCGCTATGAAGCGAATCAGAGATGATGATTAGTGCAAGAGGTGTGGCTCACCACTGGAGCCCCGCATCTTGGGGGGGGTGTTTAATGAACCGACGCAGGAGGGAGTATATGTGTTTCTCTGGTTTGGCTGTAAATGCGACTGCGTCGCCAAGGTGGCTGTCGGAAAGGGCCACGACGTAGTGAAGGAGCTCGAGGTCAGAGACGCGGGGGATCTCTGGCAAGTCATTCGATTCTGTGAAATATTCGCCAAAGGATTCTCCAAGGAGATCTTTCAATAAACGTAACGTATGGACCTCGGGCCCCTGGAATGACCCACAGTCTGTAGGGCCACGTCAGATCGTCCCATAAGACTTACCTTGAAGCCAATAGCGGCGCGGTGGAGGCGCAATTCTATCTCGAGCTGCTTGATAAAATCCGGCTTCCCCGCATCCGGCGATTTGACGAGGTCATTCGTGTCAAGCAGGTCCTCAGGGGGGAGCGGGAATTCTAGGTGATTTCTCAATTTAAACGTTACGGATGTGAGGAGGCCATTCCTTGGCCGCCCTGGGAAAGGGCGCAGGGCGGAGCTGCCAGTACCAGCTGGAAAGCGTCAGGTGCCAGGAATACAACCAGAGGATGGAAAAGCGCACCTTGCCTCCCAGAGTCAACACAAACGATGACATCAACGACGAAGAGACGGTCATCGCCGCCCTCCTGAAACTTCTCCTGAAACTTCTCCTTAACTGTGTAAGACGGGAGCAGGGGATCCGTGAAGTGCTCCTCAGTCAATCGAAGGTGATCGAGCGAGTAGGAAACATCAATGGAGTGGCCTAAAGGGGGCTTGTAGAGTCGGAACCGTTTGTGGTCTACGCCCTGTAATGAAGGGGTGACCTTCACCACGCAGCCTACGATCCCACCACAAAACCCCTTGCATGGCACACCGACTGTAAATGGATGGCCATCGACGCGGCCGTCGATATCAGAAACCTGAATACATTGGAGCATAACGCTCGTGAGATCTTCCATTGTGGATGTAAAGATGCGAAGACGACAGTGGGTAAGCGACGGGCGATTAGAGAGCTGCAAGTACACTAGTCAAATATAACACGGCCTCCCACACATACGGAATGGATTGAGTAAGAAAAGCACACGACTACTTGCCGCCCACCCCCTTCCGCTATTCACGCAATCTTGGGGTACTGCCAGGTGGAGATGGTTGGAACAAGAAGCGTAAGTATAGTGAGGGCGCAGTGATCACCTGTTCGAACCCACGGCTAGCTGGACATACACTCAATCAATTGAAGAAGCTCAACCGGCCCACATTTGACTATGGGACGTAAAAGCCGCTGTCGGATTCGATCTGGAGAGCGCGAAGGCGATCGGAGATTGTGAGAAAATCCGACGACGTACCCACCAGCTTATCGCGAAGAGCAGCTTGTTCACAATTGAACACAATCATATCTTGAGACTCAAAATCTAAACAACTGCGTCACTGCCGCCCAGCCCCGCTTTCCTCTTGCTACAGGCCCAACACCTCCCCGTGACACCCCTCCGAAAGAAGGCGAGTACTCACAGTTGCCCACCAGGGGAGCGGCCCAACAACGACCGCGCGGACCGATGCCAAAGCTTCTCGACGCAGGACACCGATCACAGCCCCATCCGTAAACGGCGGTAGGTCGGAGGTTTGATGGTCACGCCGCGACGACGGCGGAAGGGAAGGCACGGAGCAACACTCCAAGGGCATCGAGCCTAGATATCTGTGGGTGCAACGAGGAGTTGCGTGGAAAGAGGGGAGGCCGCGTAGACGATATCGAGAGGGATGAAATGGATGCTCACCTGCTGACCTCCATAAACGGAGCGAGGCATGCCCGTGATGGTTCGCGACAGAGGCCAGGCAGCGTTACCAAGGTAGGAGAGGGGAGTAACAAGCAACCCCCCACCGAGGTAACCAGACGGCACGTCGAGGTCGCTCGCGAAGGGCGCCGTACGGAGAGTGTGGTGAAGAAGATCGCGGACACCAAGAAAGGATGGTCGGGGAAGCGCACACGCCCATCGAGGCAACCAGACGGCCCGTCGAGGTCGCTCGCGAAGGGCGCCGTGCAGAAATGGTGAAAACATGTAGGACGAGATGAACAGGGTGATGGCGGGAACATCGAACATCGACCCACTGACTCTACCGGCCATCTCAAAGTCTGTTGCGACAGAGGGAAGAAACTCGTCGTTGGAGCGACGTCACCGCCACGTAGCAATCTCTTCTAAGACCCAAATGTTACTAAGGGCAGTGGACTTGTGAAGGCCTCGTACGTCAATCAGTCAGGGAGAGTACCACTAAGGGCCTGAGCTATGACCTAGTACTCGACTCGTCCTAGTCGCCACTAGAGCGCTAACGTCGGGTTCCGTGAGCTGCCAACGAATTCCAAGACGAGTGAGGGGGATCAACTCCCACAACAATTCGACTTGTCATCCGGGACAAGGCCAGCGAGTAAAGACCCCCACGAAGACTAACTGACGACACCCGTGAGGGATGGCGTGTGGATAGAGAGAAAGATGACTCACGAAGGTGGGAAGGGGGGAGTGCAGGAAATACCTTCATCGTGCAAAGTCGTGGAAACCAGACGACCATTCGGCTACCCCACACAGAGTAGTTGCGGATAGAGGAGCGTCCAAATCGGAACAAGGTCGAAGGGGGGTGCATCGAACGCTCCCACCAAGGCAACCAGACGAAGAGTCAAGGTTACCCCTCAGTAAAAAAGAAAAGTCGGCCAGTAGTCAGATAGTAGTCAGATATTAGTCAGGTGGTAGTCAATTGACTACCAATTGACTACATGTCGTTTTTTTCAACTATAATTTGACTACTTTATGACTACCTATAGTCAATTGGTAGTCAATTGGTAGTCAGTTTTCTTGCATAATCCATGGCCATTTCCTAGTCACTATATGGTCATATCGTAGTCAAGTCACCAATAGTCACTTTGTAGTCATTTCATAGTCAAGTGACAGTCACAACAAATTCCCGAATCAATTTAATTTCACACAGCAATTAAAGGACAATAAAATAAATATATTCATTTATTTAATAAAACTACATAAAACTACTAATACTATAGGAACGAGGTCGGGCGAGGGCGGTTGAACGGGATGGGGTTGGTGGGGTGCGAGGGCGAGGGCGGTGGTGTTGCTGCGGTGACGTGGCGTGTTGAGTTGGGGCTGCGGCGGCGGCGTTGATAGCGGTGCGGCGGGTCGGGTTGATGCGGCGGTGGCGTTGCTGGCGTTGGTCGTCGTTGTGGTGGTGTTGCTGGGATGAGTGGGTGGTACTTGGTAACGGTGGCGGTGGCGGTTGAGGCGGCGGTGACGTGGCGGGGTGAGTTGGGGCGGCGTTGATGGGGGTGCAGCGGGTTGGGTTGATGCGACGGTGGCGTTGCTGGCGTGGGTGGTGGTCGGTAGCGGTGGTGATGGTGGTAGTTGAGGTGGCAGTGGCGGGTTGCGGCACGTGCGGGTTTTGTTGTCGTGGCGTTGCTGACATGGGTGGTGGTCGGTAGTGGTCGTGGTGGCGGTTAAGGCGGGGTAGCGGTTGAGGCGGTGGTGGCGGTTGAGGCAGCGGCGGCAGGGGGCGGCGGCACGTGCGTCGGGGCAGTTGGAGGAGGGTGTCGAGATGGCGGCGTGAAGGTGGTGGTGGCGGTGTCGAGGTGGCGGCGCCCGAGTTGCGTGTTGAGGTAGTGACGCCGGGAGGGAGACGAGCCTCGCAGGGTGCGGTGGCGTGGCTTGCGTGTCTCGAGACAGGGGCAGGTGAGTGGGGTGGCCTGTATGTGCGCGCGAAGGGAGGGGTCCGTCCTCCATCAGTTCAAAATGGGACAGTAAAAAAGAAAAGGAAAGGAACTTATCTACTATGTGGTACGGTAGCCTTTGAGAAGGAGATGACGTGGCCGCCACTGTCCTGTCGCCCGCACAGGTTAGCGCTTGGGTTAGCGACGAAGACGAAAAGAAAAAAAGAAAGACACTACTCAACTTTGGCGGCGGCAGGGTGGCCTGTGTGTCTGAGTCTTTACTTGCCAGCGCGTCTTCGTATTTGCCGTTTGCCGTGATGTGGAAACGAGGAACTGGAAGAGGTGGCAAAAAGTGGGGCCCGGGGTAGGTTGAAGGAGGTTGGAATTCGATTGCGCCACCTGGCCAAGTGGCGTACTTCCCCACGCCACAAATTAAACTTCAGCCCGGAAGTCGCCCGGATCTTGAACAACATTTTTTATCCAAGTCAATTTGAGTAGCCAACTACCTGATATCTCAGGAAATAAAATAGATAAAAATGTGAAAATATTTATGGAGCTATATCAGATCAGAAGGAAAGGGGTCCTATGCCAACTCTAAGCTATCTGATCAGTAGTTTTCAAGTTATTGTTATTTGAATAGCACAGTGATAAGTGCAGCAGCCTGAGCAGGCTAGCAGCTCAAGCAAACACTATTAGAATATCAAGAAATAAAATAGCTAAAAATATGGAAATATTGGGAGAGGTAGACCCCCTCAGAAGCAAATGTTGTACTATATGTAGGGATGTCAATGAGTACATACTTGTCATACTTGTTTGGCTATATCTCCTGAACCAGTGCTCTTACAGGTCTGGAATTTTGGATATGAGCAGACATACTGTATATCTGCTCGCATCTAAAATTTCAGACCTGTATGATCACTGGTTCAGGTGATATGGCTAAATGAGTGTGATGAGCAAGGTGATGAGTATGTACTCGTACTACTTGTTGACATCCCTGGTTATATGCATTGACATTGACCAATGTATAGGGGTATGTTCTGTGTACAGAGGACATTCATCATTTGTTCAGGAGTTCCCCCTATCTTCACATCCACATCTCTGGTCTGTGCATGTGAGGGCATAAGGCTATTGGTGAAGTAATAATAGAATGGAAGGGCTGGAAAGAAGTAGAAGGTAATGATGCCATCAAGGTAGATGGTCACAGGTAAATCTGAATGATGGCTCATGATAAGATCCAGATCAAATGGGAGATAAGATATAGTAAAAGAAAAAGAATACACAGCAAGTCCATGACATGTATCACTTGCCCAGCACATTCCCCTATCCCAATATGTTTCCCCTTTCCCATGTTCACCCAACCAACTTGAATCTTTCCCATCCTTATTCCCAATTCCCATTCTCCCATCCTCATGTCCCTTGTATTCCCCTGATGGGGAAGTTTAGTTTGGTTCAGTTTGGGCCATTGGCCAAATGGGAAACTCATTTGATCTGAATCTGTCCAAACTGAACCTTAACTAACTGCTCCAAACCATTTAAAAATACATGTTTTAAATTGCTCAATAATCAGTTTGATTCAGTTCAAACCTAGTTTAAATTACATTTAGCTGTTTATTGAACAATTATAAAGCACTTGTACTTAATCAGTTTGGAATGGCTTTAGGGGTCTCAACCAGAAACCAAACCAAGAATCAAACTATTGAGTGTAAGCCTTGGTGTAAGCCCGGATTCTCCAAACCCAAACTGATTTAAATGGTTTGAATTCAGTTCAAACCTGGTTTGGATCAGTCTAAGACTGAACTTCTCCAATGCTACCCTTCCATATTCATATTACCCCCAACCTAGAGTTCCCTGTCTGCATTGTTCCTCTATCTCCATATTCCCCTCCCAGTCCCCTCATCCCCATATCCCTCACCGCCATCCACATTCCTCATCCCATATCCCACCACCCCATCCACATATCGCCGCCTCCCCATGTTCTGCTTCACCCCTTGCCCTCATATTTCCCCGCCCCATAGTTTCTCCCCAATATCCTCCCTTCCATATCTCCGCCCCTTCCCATCCCATATTCCCCCTCCCATAGGCCCCTCCCCATATTCCCCTCGCCATCCCTATTACCCCCTTCCCATAGTCCCTCCCCAGTCACTTATATTCCCCATCCCCACATTCTCCAACCATCCCACCAATTCTTGCACACCTATCCTCACATTCCCCTCCCCATTCTCCCCATGTTTCCCTCCCCTATCCCTCATTTTCATCCTCCTATATGCCGCTCCATCCCTATATCCCCCTTCCCATATTCCCCTCCCCCTCCTCCCTCCCCATATCCTCCTTCCCCATATCCTACTCCCCATATTCCCCTCCCCCATCCCTATATCCTCCCTCTCCATATCCCCCCCATCCCTACATCCCCCCCTTCCTGTATTCCCCTCCCCCTCCCCATATTCCCCTCTCCCCATATTCCCCTCTCTCCATATTCCTCTCCCTATATCTCCCCTTCCCATATTCCCCTCCCCCATCCCTATATCCCCGTCCTATATTCCCCTCCCTACCCCTATATCCCCCCCCTTCCCATATTCTCCTCCCCATCCCCATTTTCCCCATTCCCCTCCCCCATCCTCATATTCCTCTCCCCATCCCTATATCCCCTTCCTATATTCCCCTCCCCCATCCTCAGATTCCCCTCCCCCTATGTCCCCTTCCCCTTCCCCATCCCTACATCCCCCCTTCCATATTCCCCTCCCCCCATATTCCCCCTCCCCATATTCCCCCTCCCCATGTTCCCCTCCCCCATCCCTCCATCCCTCCATCCCCACACCCCCCATCCCCACATTCCCCATCCCCATATCCCCACCCCCATATCCCCACCCCCATCCCCATATTCCCCCTCTCCTATCCCCACATTCCCATCCCCATATCCCCAGCCCCCCACCCCATCCCCATATTCCCCCTCCCCCATCCTCGATTCCTCGTATTCCTCCTCCTCCCCCATATTCCCCTCTCCCCCCTATAATCCCCCCTTCCTATATTTCCCCTCCCCCATCCCTCCATCCCCACATTCCCCATCCCCACATTCCCCATCCCCATATCCCCACCCCCATCCCCATATTCCCCCTCCCCATCCTCGATTCCTCATATTCCTCCTCCCCATATTCCCCTCCTCCCCCCTATATCCCCCCTTCCTATATTCCCCTCCCCCATCCCTCCATCCCCACATTCCCATCCCCACATTCCCCATCCCCATATCCCCACCCCCATCCCCATATTCCTTCCTCACCCATCCCTCATATTCTCCTCCCCATATTCACGCTCTCCAGCCCTAGATCCCCACCTTCCTATATCTCCCCTCCCCATCCTCATATCCCCCCTCTCCATATTCCCCTCCCTCTCCATCACTACATCCCCCCTTCCTGTATTCCCCTCCCCCCTCCCCATATTCCTCTCCCTACATCCCCCCTTCCCCCATCCCCATATCCCCCATCCCTACATCCCCCCTTCCTGTATTCCCCTCCCCCTCCCCATATTCCCCTCTCCCCATATTCCTCTCCCTATATCTCCCTTCCCATATTCCCCTCCCCCATCCCCAAATCCCCCCTCTCTATGTTCCCCTCCCCCATCCCTATGTTCCCCACCCCTTCCTAATATCCACCCTCCCCATATTCCCCATATTCCCCATACCTATAGTAGATCCCTCCTGCATCACCTCAATTATAGTTTTTCTCTAAGTTATATGACTCTGAACTGACTACAAGCTGACTACAAAATGACTATCTCTTGACTTTGGTGAAATTTCTGACTACCATCTGACTACTCTCTGACTACTGGCCGACTTTTCTTTTTTACTGAGGTTACCCCGTGAGGGGCGGCGTGCGGGAAGAGGGAGAATGTTGTACGGCGTGGATACCAAGGAAATAGGGAGGCGGAGAGGTAGAACATGGGAAGAAGGGTGGGAGAAGGATGGTGGGAGAAAGAAGTTTTACGGTCGTAGCGCCTCTCGAAAAAAAAACATGTACACGTGATTTTAAATCAATCAATTCGCAAAGCTCTCCTGAGGGCGTGATTTTCCTTTCGCTCAGTCCGTAGACAAAGATGAACTGGAGAATGTCCGGATTTCAACTCCTTCTCAATGATCAACAACGTCGGTGCCGACAATGAGAGAGAGAGGCCTCTCATCCATCTCGCGCTCTGTCCCCCTTTGGTCCTCCCACGAAAATGTGCGTGATCAGGTGAATGGAGACGGGCGCCATACTTTCGAAAGTTCTCTGGCTGTCTGATGCGACATATCTCCTTCTCTCCAGCATTCCTTCCTTCACGCTGTAAGGATCCCTCGGGCTCTGGCCCCGAAATCACGCATCTTCGGTCTTTTCGGCCTCAGTCCGGTGTCGCGTGGCTCAGCTACGAGTGACTCTCCGTCTGCAGCAAAAGAGGTCGTGTGAGAACAGAAGTGGGCGGCTTAGAGGGCCGTCGATTAAAACGATCAAAGTTATGGTAGATTGCAAAAGCCTAGTCAGACGCTGGACTTACACACACGACAGTCTATCTAGCCAACACAATCACGCCCACGGTCATCACCCTTGCACCGATTGTTCTCGAACCTCCTTCTCCTTCTCCTTCCTCGTCTTTGTGGTGACGGTCGACGCACGGGTAACCCAACTTGGTTCTCCATTAGCACGGACGGCAAGAATTCGATCATGGTTCAAAGGATACTCCGCCCCCGATTGAACACGCTCCCAGCGATTAGTAAAAATCCAGTATTGGAAGACATCCCTAGAAGCGTCAAGGTGAACATAAAGATGTCCAGTCTTGACTTGGGGAACAGTGGGTGGCGTTAGAATACTCAAATTTGACCTGCTAAAGTACCAGATTGTGTAACCACTTCCAGATTGAGAAGAGAAAGGTCGCTGGCGCATCTGATAAGAGGTGCCGGAGGTCGTGTGTATGAACTCGGGTTCGGGTTCGGGTAGAATAGAGTGTGATAGCAATGCTGATGAGGGTGCACTTATACATAGCCAAAAACTGAGAATCAAACATTGGAAGGAGTGCCGCGTAAACATACCCCTGCGACTGCACTCTGGCAGCCAGCTTTGCAATGCCAAGAAGACCAGGAATTATATTGTGCTTGGCTTGCGGGGAGATAGCCAACGAGTCAAGCTGAGTGTTCAAAATCTGATTAAGTTCCTCCTCGCCGAAATCACCCGCCATCAGACTGGTCATGGTACGGGCAACAAGGGGCGTAGAGGGAGAGGAGGTGTGTGGGTGAAGGAAAGCCAAGATCGACTGAGTCATCGTATGCGTGGTATCAGTGTTAAGGGTATTTCCACTAGATACGTGTCAGATGAACAAACACTGCAGAAAAAAGGGAGGACGACCTGGTTGCCGGGGCGATCATGTAAGGAGCAACTTGGTGAACAGACCGACTAGCAATGACCCGGTTCAGCATACCTGAGAGCACAGAGTAAAGCACACGCGACTTACTCCATTACTTTTGCCGAGTTCGATAGCCGGCCATCGGGCTCCAAATAATAACGCCTCATTGGAAACCTCTGCCGGAGGACAGTCTAATCGGCGTGGAATGAGGTGAGTACCAACGTCGAGATATAAGAGAGAAGATAACCTTCGCAGCATTCGGGGCCATGTCACTGCCATCTAGCTGAACTGAAAGGCATTCGTCGTCGTCGCTACCTGAGGGATTCATGCGAGCTTGCAAATTCAGGTATCTGGGTCGAAATTTAAGAGTACCGCAACCAGCCATGTGAACGTTTCAATTATATACGCGATCAGACAATGGGGGAAGGTGAGTCAGGAGTAGTTCATCAATAGCGCCCATTTTCACAGCATACAATCAGGGGGTTGTATTGTCGCCAGTTTTTGGTCAAGTGTGGTTGCGAGGGAACAAGTGAATCAACGAATTCTATCAGATGATTTTTCTGGATCCGGGAACAATGGCAATATTATCCAGACGTCGCCTGCGCTGATATCAGGGTTCATCAGTGAAACCTTTCTGGGTTCGTGGCTGTCAGGACATCGCGTCGTCATTGTCACCTACTTCAAGGTCGGGAGGTCAGGGTCCATTGTTATATTATTTTGGGTAAACCTTACCGTGACAAGTCGCGGCGCTAGTGACCATGATGGATATCGTCGGCAGAACTCGACTCGACTCGAGTCACGACTGTACGAATTGAACGCACATCGACATTGTTACCTCCCGGTCGGAGGTCAGAGTCAGAGCCCATTGTCATACTGTTTTGGGATGGCCTTACGTGACTATGATAGACCCGAGTCACGAACGCACGGCATCGGCACTATTCGGTCGCATTGAGCACAAGGCACGTTCAGCAAATCTATGGGGACTGACCTGCGGGTCGGATGTACGTGAAGCGATTGCAGTTGCTAGGGTCTTGATGGAAATCCGAGCCAGGCGAAGCGCACACCGCACCGAATGTCGGAAGTGGTCTTGAAAGCAAAGATCGTGCAACCTCGATCAAAGATATCGGACACGATTAAGTGGTCACTCGCGCATGGCATTTCGGCGTTGCATTGCGCCGCCTCGGTTCCTGGCATTCGTTAGAGCTAAGATTGTTAGAGACAAAGAAATGAACGCAACGCCTACGTGGTACGGGATCAGAGGCATCAAGACCGGCCACGACACCATTGGCCCAACAACGCGCGGAGCGATGTCAAAGTTTGCCGACGCGGCTCACCGACCGATACAGTCCATCCGTAAACGGCGGTAGGTCGTAGGTCGGAGAGGCTTGATGGTCGCGCCGCGGCGACGGCGGAAGGGAAGGCACGGAGCAACACTCCAAGGGCCTCGAGCCTAGATATCTGTGGGTGCAACGAGGAGTTGCGTGGAAAGACGGGAGGCCGCGTAGACGATATCGAGAGGGATGAAATGGATACTCACCTGCTGACCCTCCATAAACGGAGCGAGGCATGCCCGTGATGGTTCGCGACAGGAGCCAGGCGAAAGATGAGCGTCACGTAACGAGCAACCCCCCACCGAGACAACCAGACGGCGCGTCGAGGTCGCTCACGAAAGGCGCCGTACGGAGAGAGTGGTGAGGAAGATCGCGGACACCAAGAAAGGAGGGTCGGGGAAGCGCACACTCCTATCGAGGCAACCAGACGGCCCGTCGAGGTCGCTCGCGAAGGGCGCCGTGCAGAAATGGTGAAAACATACAAGACGAGATAAACAGGGTGGTGGTGGGAACATCGAACATCGACCCATCGATTCCACCGGACCATCTCAAAATATGCTGCGACAGTCGTCTCCGTATGTTCAAAGGTGCGCACCCACCGTCACATGTACAATCCCCCGTCGCCGTCTTTGAGGCCACGCGGGAGGGGAGGGGTCGCTATGCCGAGGTGTTAGAGAGCTTGGCTGTGCATAGAAAAGTAATGAGTGCACTCACCTGGACGTTATCAGACAGAGAGCTGGACCTGTAGATGTAGCGAAACTCCCCGCTCGCACCTTACGACAAAGCAGGCGTGAGGAAGGAAAATGGTTATATTTCGGATGAAGACATACCAACGGTTGGGGGCCACGAGCTGTAGTGGCGGCGGAAGGCCGAGAAATTTTTCTGAGACTTCCTGAAGGGAGGAATGCCTGGCAGAGGGGTCAGATACGGCAATCATTAGCAAGAAAGTCGGGATGGAAGGAGGGACCCAATATCAATGGGTGATGAGAAGGGGGGAGGGCAGTAAATACTTTCACCGTACAAAGTCGTGGCAACCAGAAGACCATTCGAGGCTACCCCACAAAGAGTAGGCTGTGGATAGAGGAGCGTCCAAATCGAAACAAGGTCGAAAGGGGGGTGCATCGAACGCTCCCACCAAGGCAACCAGACGAAGAGTCAAGGTTACCCCGTGAGGGGCGGCGTGCGGGGAAGAGGGAGACATTGCGTGGGACAGCGTGGAAATGGGAGGTAGAACATGGAAAAAGGGTGGAAGAAGGATGACTTGTGGGTAACACGTAGTGCGGTGGCCCGGGACTCTGCCGTGTTTCCTTTCTCATTTGGAAGTCACGTGAGCGTGACCACGCTTCTTCAAGCTTCAAGCCTTTGCTTTTCTTGATGTACGTACTATGTTTTCACGTCTGGTTGCCTCGATAGGAGTGTGCGCTTCCCCGACCCTCCTTTCTTGGTGTCCGCGATCTTCCTCACCACTCTCTCCGTACGGCGCCTTTCGTGAGCGACCTCGACGCGCCGTCTGGTTGTCTCGGTGGGGGGTTGCTCGTTACGTGACGCTCATCTTTCGCCTGGCTCCTGTCGCGAACCATCACGGGCATGCCTCGCTCCGTTTATGGAGGTCAGCAGGTGAGTATCCATTTCATCCCTCTCGATATCGTCTACGCGGCCTCCCGTCTTTCCACGCAACTCCTCGTTGCACCCACAGATATCTAGGCTCGAGGCCCTTGGAGTGTTGCTCCGTGCCTTCCCTTCCGCCGTCGCCGCGGCGCGACCATCAAGCCTCTCCGACCTACGACCTACCGCCGTTTACGGATGGACTGTATCGGTCGGTGAGCCGCGTCGGCAAACTTTGACATCGCTCCGCGCGTTGTTGGGCCAATGGTGTCGTGGCCGGTCTTGATGCCTCTGATCCCGTACCACGTAGGCGTTGCGTTCATTTCTTTGTCTCTAACAATCTTAGCTCTAACGAATGCCAGGAACCGAGGCGGCGCAATGCAACGCCGAAATGCCATGCGCGAGTGACCACTTAATCGTGTCCGATATCTTTGATCGAGGTTGCACGATCTTTGCTTTCAAGACCACTTCCGACATTCGGTGCGGTGTGCGCTTCGCCTGGCTCGGATTTCCATCAAGGACCCTAGCAACTGCAATCGCTTCACGTACATCCGACCCGCAGGTCAGTCCCCATAGATTTGCTGAACGTGCCTTGTGCTCAATGCGACCGAATAGTGCCGATGTCGTGCGTTCGTGACTCGAGTCTATCATAGTCACGTAAGGCCATCCCAAAACAGTATGACAATGGGCTCTGACTCTGACCTCCGACCGGACCGGGAGGTAACAATGTCGATGTGCGTCCAATTCGTACAGTCGTGACTCGAGTCGAGTCGAGTTCTGCCGACGATATCCATCATGGTCACTAGCGCCGCGACTTGTCACGGTAAGGTTTACCCAAAATAGTATTACAATGGACCCTGACCTCCCGACCTTGAAGCAGGTGGCAATGACGATGCGATGTCCTGACAGCCGCCCAGAATTGTACTACAATGGACCCTGATTTCCGACGCGGAGGCGAATTACGAGGGTGGTGTGTTGTCGTGGTGTTGGGATATGTGCAAACGCCCGAACCGAGAGAGTGGGGTCGCTGCGTAGCGCAACGGCCGTTAGCTCATTCCGAAATACGCGACTTTGAATGCCAGGAGCGCCGGGCGTAATCTTGAATACTCTTTGTCTGATGTGAGTGACTCCGTGATCACGAAGGTCTTTGTTGGACACTCAGCCAACCACTATTTTGTGATTTCCACTCGTACAATGTACGTCAGGCTTGGCAGACGCGGTATTTAAGGCGCATGCGAGCACATTTTAAATATGCGGGATCTTTCGCCTTCTGTCCTTCGTCTCCCCTTCGCCTCTATCTGTCTGCTCACTCTGCATAGGCAATGGTCATTCACCGTCGCACACCGCTTAACGTCCCTGCAAGTATTTACTGTTTTCATCTGTTCAAGTGACTGGTTTTCATTCTTGATACTTCAGACCAGACCTTCTGCGGTATCTGGTTATTTGTGGACAAGATGGCCTCGCCGACGTATTACTTCCACTTTTGATGCAGTCCTCCCTATTCACGGGGATGTGATCGATCCCCCTTACGTTGATATCGAAGCCTCATTTTTCTTACCAAAGGCTTCCCCGCCTGAAGTATTCGATACGCTCATTCATGTTGCTGGCCACAAGATCTTAATCACTGGCTATGTTGACGATCGCCTTGGCCCAAACCCAAACTTACAGCGTGACTTTCCTCTCATTCCCTGGAAAGGGGAAATAGCTGTTCTGTTCATTGGGAAAAGGAGGCCTTATGTCTCTCGTGCGCCGCCCAGGTCTTTGATTCGTTTTGCCATTGTTCAGTGAGTTTTTATTTCATATTCTCATGGTCTGTACATTTCTAGCTTCATTCAGATACATGCAGGCTTGCATCGCTCATGTGGAGATTGGATCCCCATTCCCGTCTTATATGAAGAGGTCTGTCCTATGCTCCCGTGCATCCGAACAATCCATCATCATTTCCCCCTAGCATTTGGCCCGGCCTAGGTGTTAGTAGCCGAGGTGTAAGCGCCCTTGCGATCCATTGAAGCTGTGTTGGAACGTAGATATGTAATTGTTCGATTATGAAAACCATGCGTATCCTGTCGAAGTCGATTTGAGAGTTGACCTGGCCTTCGAAGGTGTGTCGCGGATATCTTCAAAACCGAGGCCAGTGTGCACACGGCGGTCAGGTGGTGCAAAACGCCAGGCATGTTGAGTACAGGAATGTTTTAGTGAGCGGTTAAAATGATTACAGTAACGAACGCACATGAACACGTTGTAAATGTTCAAGCTTTCAAGTTGTAAGGGCAGCTCGACCGGGCCTTGGCCCCGAAATCAGGCGCTTTTGTCCATCTCAGCCACCCACTCCCTGCCTCGTCGAAACCCCGTCTTCCGCCATCGTCGAACGCCTCTCGATTTTCCACACCTTACCGGTGTTGGGATAACCTCGTCCTGGGGGTCGGGTAGTCTGACTCCGACCCGTTAGAGTCAGATTAATACCTTTCTATATTCAAAATCCTGTGTGTCGTAAATTTATTACTCACGTGTGTTTTCCCACACGCCACTTTCCTTTTTTATCACAACTTCGGGCTGGGCGGGCCATTGCCCCGTCGGCACAAGCCGTAATGACTAAGCAGAATATGCGGTTCCAAATTCCGGGGTCAACTGACCCGGACTGACCCGGCTGACTATGACCCAGTCAAGCAAGGTGACGAACAAAGTAGATCTTGAGTGACCTCAGCATGCCTCCTTAACATACTCTGTTTTTGTCGCAACATGTTGTGCTGCGAAGTTGGCAAAACGGCCATCCGTCACGCTTGCCGACTCATGCCATGTTGGGGCTCGATTTGGGTGGGAAACCCGCCATTCATTCATCACGAGTGTTCTTAAAAACATGTGGACATATGTAGGAACCGCATCCATGTCTCATATAGTGTGGAATATGTATATCATTCAAACAAACATAGCACTCGTCAAGGTGGACGTGGAATTGTGAGGCGTAACACCGCCTTGATGACCCAATGAACGAAGCTTACTAATACCGCTGGCCACTACACCACTGCTCCGCACCTTGGTGCAGATCTTTGTCGACGATTGCTTGAGGGGTGCCTATCATTGCTGACTTTAGTTCTGTCGACTGCTAGTCATCAAGAGTCTATATACGTGATCAGGATGAGAAAAGCACCTCGAAAATGGTATAGGAAAACAAACGCGATGACATCAGAAGGGTGATTGAAAATGTATGGGTCTTTGATGGGGCGTAACTCGTGTTTCACATAAAGGTTCTCCCTGCTTTCGAGCCACCTGGGGTCATATGCGTTGAGTGGGAGATCTGGAGGGGCACGGCTTGTTTGTCGAATCTTCTGGGAGCCAGCGCGAATGTGAGTGAACATGCCCCGTTTGTCAAGAATGCAGCCATTAGCACGATTTCGGTGGTGCAATTCGTCAAAAACTTTGAGCCAATGGTGCAGGTCAGGATGTCGCCAGCCTGGCTTGACAACAGTGTACGTTGTTTGACCCGTGTGAGGATCAGAGGAAGATTCATCCGAGGACATTCCATCCACTCCCAACGCATCCAAGACGCCAAGATGCTTTTTCAGTGGATCATAAAGCTTGGTGATCTCGCGGCGACGTTGGAATAACTGCGGCACAGATAAGCACGTTCCTGGGTCAGAAATACGAAATCTTACTTGGTATTTGCGCTGCCTCCGGCTATGTTTAGATCGCTCTGCAACTTTCGCTGCCTGTGGGAGCATGTTTCTTTTCCAACGTGATTTCAAGCTCCTAATCCTGGTATCAAAGGCCTTCTCTATTTCCCTTCTCATTTTTGGCGTATCATCACGTCCGATCTTCTTAATAAAATAATCAGTGAAAGCCCGACCCGCAGAAACATTCCATGGCGATTTCGGATCGCCTGCTATGTCGACCATGAAGTTCGCGGTTGTAGTTTCACAGGCTTTTGCGCCATGGCCACTGCTCTCCCACTCAGACGTGAATGTGGAGAGCTGAGAAGGTGAGGGGGTGCGACCATAAGGTGGATTGTCTTTTAAGAGTAAAGAAAGTTCAATTCGAACCGATTTCTGGTTGCGGGGCAATCGAGTCAGTCCATTAGACAAATCGAGATAAGGACTCAAGAACTGACAGCCAGAGCATTGTCTTCGGCTGTACGACGCACAGGGCTCCTTCCACGCCTGCCGTGCACCT
The DNA here is from genome assembly GCA_021525015.1 of Lactarius pseudohatsudake. Classification (NCBI taxonomy): domain Eukaryota; kingdom Fungi; phylum Basidiomycota; class Agaricomycetes; order Russulales; family Russulaceae; genus Lactarius; species Lactarius pseudohatsudake. Next base: position 68,085 of record JAKELH010000358.1, read on the forward strand.
TCCGATCTCCACGTCTCCCAGCAGCATGAGTAGGGTCAGTGTTCCTGGCAATCTGTTCAAGTAAACCAATGATGTATGCCTGGCTCCCCTGTTGGACGTCATTGGTGCCCTGAGAAGAGTGTACACAACTCAAACAAAAAGACCTGTCAGACATCGACCACATACCGAGTAGCCGCCGAGTTCACCCTGGTATTGGCCTGCTCTATCTAAATTTCGAGGAAGTGCCAAGGAAACCCGGAGCGGCGGATGTGACACCCGCGACGATGGAAGATGGGAAATGGGGGCAGTGGAGTGTGAAAATAACCGCTGGGATGGCCCAGGTGATCGAGGCTGCTCCGGACCTGTTAGCAACGGCAAACGGAACAAAGAAAAGGAACACACATTCGACCCTGAATTACTTTCATTGGCTACGCCATCACCCTGACCGTCTAACTCAATATTTTCCGCGTCTTCTTCAGCTGATTTGTATAGTTCCTCATCTGAGTCAGGGTCTTCGATCACTGGGGAGTCAGAAGCGTAAAAGTTTCGGGGATCATGAACAGGCTCGACCGGTGGCAAGAGCTGCTCTACTTCGACCGAGCTTCGGTCGCGAACCTCCTTCTGCTTTCCTTTAGATGCTGTATGAACAATTGCCTGTATGAAAGGGAAGGCTGAGGACTATGTCGATACTGCGTGTAAAGTAGTTCTTACACTTTCCTCTTGGGAACAGCATTCATCTTGACTGCTTGAACTCGCATGAGAACTAAGAGCTGCCCATCCTATGCCTGGATGCCGGTTAATCAGTGCCGCTCGTGGAGTTGTCAGAATCTCATCGAATAGCTAGTCAAGATGTCCCTTCAGAAAAGCCATTGCACAAGGCAAAAAAATCAACACGGCGCACCTGTTTCTGCTTCTCACCGAGGCTAGTTCTTCCAGGGGTATCCGGGCACGGGCGCTTCTTCGTTCGGGCTTAGAGGACGTGAAAATCGTACCCCTACGACAAGGGGAAGTATACACCCACGTGTTCTGTCATGTTCTGAGATTGGCCTCGAGTCTGTGGCGAAGGTAGGTACATCAACAAACACACTCAGCGTGGCAACGAGCGCGGGGTTTTACGGTCGCTAGACTGGGAACCGCGTCGCTTTGCACGCCTCGGAGATGTTGTGACACTGGGACCCTCTGCGTGCACATCCTGAGAACTTTAAAACAGCCTATGGATTCCACGCTCACCATCAGGGTTGGTGTCTTCTCCTTCGTCATCAGCCAGTGTACCCTCCATCATATTTTGGTCACGTGCGCTTGTATCATTGTTGAGATGGTGGTCCCTGTTCATGGGATGTTGGCGGTAGTTACGCGATTCGGACACTGGACAGAGTGGACATGCATGAGCAGGTGAAAAAATTGAAGACGGTCACACGACCCACTGCGTCGAAGTGTTAAGGAAGATCGGTGTGATTAGCACTGAACCAACAAGTGGGAAAGTGCAGAGTCCAGAGATGGATCTTAAATACCGTGCCAAGTTTAGAATGGTTAAAGGTAATATTGCATTGTAAAACGTGCACGGTGCGTGAAACAAGGAATCCAAATCGCGACGTGGTAATTGGATACTCGATTGGATAAGCCCTACTCTAGGTTCGCGTACTCGCACATATCACGACATCATTGACCGCTTCTGCGTTAGAAATCAGGGTCCATTGTAGTACAATTCTGGGCGGCTGTCAGGACATCGCATCGTCATTGCCACCTGCTTCAAGGTCGGGAGGTCAGGGTCCATTGTTATACTATTTTGGGTAAACCTTACCGTGACAAGTCGCGGCGCTAGTGACCATGATGGATATCGTCGGCAGAACTCGACTCGACTCGAGTCACGACTGTACGAATTGAACGCACATCGACATTGTTACCTCCCGGTCCGGTCGGAGGTCAGAGTCAGAGCCCATTGTCATACTGTTTTGGGATGGCCTTACGTGACTATGATAGACTCGAGTCACGAACGCACGACATCGGCACTATTCGGTCGCATTGAGCACAAGGCACGTTCAGCAAATCTATGGGGACTGACCTGCGGGTCGGATGTACGTGAAGCGATTGCAGTTGCTAGGGTCCTTGATGGAAATCCGAGCCAGGCGAAGCGCACACCGCACCGAATGTCGGAAGTGGTCTTGAAAGCAAAGATCGTGCAACCTCGATCAAAGATATCGGACACGATTAAGTGGTCACTCGCGCATGGCATTTCGGCGTTGCATTGCGCCGCCTCGGTTCCTGGCATTCGTTAGAGCTAAGATTGTTAGAGACAAAGAAATGAACGCAACGCCTACGTGGTACGGGATCAGAGGCATCAAGACCGGCCACGACACCATTGGCCCAACAACGCGCGGAGCGATGTCAAAGTTTGCCGACGCGGCTCACCGACCGATACAGTCCATCCGTAAACGGCGGTAGGTCGTAGGTCGGAGAGGCTTGATGGTCGCGCCGCGGCGACGGCGGAAGGGAAGGCACGGAGCAACACTCCAAGGGCCTCGAGCCTAGATATCTGTGGGTGCAACGAGGAGTTGCGTGGAAAGACGGGAGGCCGCGTAGACGATATCGAGAGGGATGAAATGGATACTCACCTGCTGACCTCCATAAACGGAGCGAGGCATGCCCGTGATGGTTCGCGACAGGAGCCAGGCGAAAGATGAGCGTCACGTAACGAGCAACCCCCCACCGAGACAACCAGACGGCGCGTCGAGGTCGCTCACGAAAGGCGCCGTACGGAGAGAGTGGTGAGGAAGATCGCGGACACCAAGAAAGGAGGGTCGGGGAAGCGCACACTCCTATCGAGGCAACCAGACGTGAAAACATAGTACGTACATCAAGAAAAGCAAAGGCTTGAAGCTTGAAGAAGCGTGGTCACGCTCACGTGACTTCCAAATGAGAAAGGAAACACGGCAGAGTCCCGGGCCACCGCACTACGTGTTACCCACAAGTCATCCTTCTTCCACCCTTTTTCCATGTTCTACCTCCCATTTCCACGCTGTCCCACGCAATGTCTCCCTCTTCCCCGCACGCCGCCCCTCACGGGGTAACCTTGACTCTTCGTCTGGTTGCCTTGGTGGGAGCGTTCGATGCACCCCCCTTTCGACCTTGTTTCGATTTGGACGCTCCTCTATCCACAGCCTACTCTTTGTGGGGTAGCCTCGAATGGTCTTCTGGTTGCCACGACTTTGTACGGTGAAAGTATTTACTGCCCTCCCCCCTTCTCATCACCCATTGATATTGGGTCCCTCCTTCCATCCCGACTTTCTTGCTAATGATTGCCGTATCTGACCCCTCTGCCAGGCATTCCTCCCTTCAGGAAGTCTCAGAAAAATTTCTCGGCCTTCCGCCGCCACTACAGCTCGTGGCCCCCAACCGTTGGTATGTCTTCATCCGAAATATAACCATTTTCCTTCCTCACGCCTGCTTTGTCGTAAGGTGCGAGCGGGGAGTTTCGCTACATCTACAGGTCCAGCTCTCTGTCTGATAACGTCCAGGTGAGTGCACTCATTACTTTTCTATGCACAGCCAAGCTCTCTAACACCTCGGCATAGCGACCCCTCCCCTCCCGCGTGGCCTCAAAGACGGCGACGGGGGATTGTACATGTGACGGTGGGTGCGCACCTTTGAACATACGGAGACGACTGTCGCAGCATATTTTGAGATGGTCCGGTGGAATCGATGGGTCGATGTTCGATGTTCCCACCACCACCCTGTTTATCTCGTCTTGTATGTTTTCACCATTTCTGCACGGCGCCCTTCGCGAGCGACCTCGACGGGCCGTCTGGTTGCCTCGATAGGAGTGTGCGCTTCCCCGACCCTCCTTTCTTGGTGTCCGCGATCTTCCTCACCACTCTCTCCGTACGGCGCCTTTCGTGAGCGACCTCGACGCGCCGTCTGGTTGTCTCGGTGGGGGGTTGCTCGTTACGTGACGCTCATCTTTCGCCTGGCTCCTGTCGCGAACCATCACGGGCATGCCTCGCTCCGTTTATGGAGGGTCAGCAGGTGAGTATCCATTTCATCCCTCTCGATATCGTCTACGCGGCCTCCCGTCTTTCCACGCAACTCCTCGTTGCACCCACAGATATCTAGGCTCGAGGCCCTTGGAGTGTTGCTCCGTGCCTTCCCTTCCGCCGTCGCCGCGGCGCGACCATCAAGCCTCTCCGACCTACGACCTACCGCCGTTTACGGATGGACTGTATCGGTCGGTGAGCCGCGTCGGCAAACTTTGACATCGCTCCGCGCGTTGTTGGGCCAATGGTGTCGTGGCCGGTCTTGATGCCTCTGATCCCGTACCACGTAGGCGTTGCGTTCATTTCTTTGTCTCTAACAATCTTAGCTCTAACGAATGCCAGGAACCGAGGCGGCGCAATGCAACGCCGAAATGCCATGCGCGAGTGACCACTTAATCGTGTCCGATATCTTTGATCGAGGTTGCACGATCTTTGCTTTCAAGACCACTTCCGACATTCGGTGCTCTGTTGTACGAGATGTCTTTGTTTTGTGTACCCCTGATCCCTTCAACACGCGTTATTCGTCGTTCTCCCGGGTTTTATTTTCCTGCTTACACATTTCGGGTACAGCCGTTTTAATATATTTCTAGACCTGCCAGGTTCCTACGGGAAGTCACCCATTGTACGCTCTAAATAGAAACACACACATGCCTATTGTCCGCGATTGCCGTATTATCCGTGGATGTATTTAAATGAGGTGAAAGGGTGGCTTCTAACCGTCCCGTATTCCTATCACATAACATGGGTCAGTACTTGCTGAAGCAGACTATTCAGAAACATCATGATTCTATCAATGCACTTGCATTCTCTCCTGATGGGTCGCTTTTTGCCAGTGGGGCCGATGATGGCCTTATTATCATCTTCCTGGGGAATGGTAGCGGCCGCGAAGTTCGTCGGTTTCAAGTAAAAGCCCCAGTGACAATATTGCTTTGGCGTTCTCGTTTTGGCCACACACTACTCGCTGGTGATGCAGCCGGTGATGTGCATACAATAAGCCTTAACGGTTCAACTAGTGTGAGCGTCTCTCAACATCGGACTTGGTCCAGTCGAGTGTGTCGAATGTTCTGTTGACCGTCTCGTTTACAGGGGAACCCATACTATCATACCATCAACTGCGTGCCTGGCCCTGTTCATTGCATCGCGGAGAATGGCATTTGGCTAGCTGTTGGCTCGGGAAAGGCCGTTCAGTTGGTGAAGCAAGCAACGATCGGTGCGTGTTCGCTCTCTCTTGGTTGCCAAGGAACTGTGCTAACCCAAACAATTTACAGCTACTTGGGAATGTACCCGTCTTCTTCCAGATCCCATCAAGTTCCCAGAGCTGGATGGAGAACTCCCAGAACCTATGGCGCGCTCCCTTCACTTTTTAGGTGGTGGTAGCCTGCTATTGGTAACGTACCTGGATCACGGTGTGATGTAGGTCTTTGTCCTTCTGCTAGCTTGTCAACTTCGATCTTATCAATGATTGGTAGTGCATGGAACTTGAAGACCCTTGAAATCAAGTGGCATATCCGCCCTCGCGCGTGCAAAATGTACGATCAACTGTCTTGACTCTTCAGTGTCAACCTCGCTTATCAATTATCTAGAGGCTGTTCTATTGTTTCTCACAATGAGAAGATCCTTGCCCTGACCAATCTTTACGATGGCATCGATTGGTATTCTTTAGATTCGAATCACTTTATGGATGCTTCGTATCAGCACACCACAACTCACCCAATCCCTGACAATGTCATCCTTCCCATCACCTTCGTTCATGGCAACAGCGCGGTGTTGTCTGGCACGTCTGATGGATGTGCTCGTATCACCACTGTAACAGATTGGGCGCTAGCGGAGAGACTTCGACATAACCGTGAGTTATTCATTATTTTTTTGAGCAATAGCTGAGATTAAGAGCTCTTCCAATAGCAGGAGATATTGTGCAAGCCTTGGTATGTGTTGTCACACAGAAATGCCTTCGCATATCACTTATTCTGTGCGTCCCTCAGGCATACTCCAGTTCGGGAGACGCTCGCCAAATTGTTACAGGTGTCTCTGAGAGGGCTGCCGGATCGGTGATTCGGTATTGGATTCAGGAGAGTGGTCCGAAAAAGCCTGCACAACTGAAGTCACAAGGAGAGATGGGACGAGGCCGGGCATATCTCACCGGATATGTGAGATAAAGAGATTTCAGACCTTCCCGCACAGCAACTAACGCGCTCCTGACAGACACTTGTTTCGATTGTTATTATCACGTGCAACCTCGTAATCCTCTTGGCCGCGACACAATTGGATTGGACCGCGATGTCCGCCAATGGGGCCAAAGGTTGGTTTAGCTTCACGAGGGCTAACTAGTTTGAGGTCAGCCAAACGATAGTCACAGGACCGGAGAGAGTGGAGAAGAATATATATGAGTTTGCGATGACTGTCCTAGTCCTGCCTAGTCCTGCGGTGCCATACGTTGTAATGTGAGCACAGGTGTTTGACTTGTAATGTCTTATAACATCATATCTCTTATCTCTTGTTGTTCTCAATATCCCGGCAACGGAAATTGCGCCATGAGCTTCCGAATTTCCGACGAGGGGGGTAACGATGATGGCTACAGTATCATTGCCATGGGCGCTCACGTAGTCACGTAAGGCTAGTAAGGCTAGCCCAAAAAAGTATCACTATGGATTCTGACCTCCGACCTTGCCTCCGACCCAGAAATAGGTAACAATGGTGATGTGCCGTCGTTCTCGAGTCTCGACGTGTCTGGTTGAATGGGCAAATTCGATAATGATGACATTTGATTATGCATATTAAAATGGTCTATTGTTCTTTGTCCGTGACGCTCTCACTCCGTGAAGTGAAAGTATTTGCCCTCTCATATCTCCTTTCATCTCGAGTCGATGTCTGGTCCTGCGCCTATGGACATTTTCCCCCTTCTAGACGCCGAGCTTTCTGCGCGTTCTGAGTGGATGCCCAACATCGGCTCCTTGCAGTTTGTCAATGACCCTCTCAAGAGTGGCCCTTACCTGAATGAAGACCTCAAGCAAATCAGGCGCCCCAATGTCGGCCTGTACGCATTAACCTCAGCTCAAAAGAATCAACTTTATCTTGAGCACGAAGCTCGCCTTTGCGACATTCTGGATATGCTCGAATCAATCGATGTCACCGATAGGAAGGAAAGCGCGGAAGATCGTGTCCTCCAGGAATTAATCAGAATAAATAGGTTAAAGGGAATCGAATGGTCTGGTCAACGCAGCAAGCGAGGCATCAAGGACGCTATAGTTAACACAGGTTATGTCTATATCCCTGCTTGTTGTTACTGTTGCTGATGATTGCCCAGAAAGCTATTTTGTAACGCGACATCCTAAGAATCCGACGCTTCTTGCTGTCTACGTGACGACTTTGGTCATGTATGTTCTATACCGTCTTCCCCGTCGCGGCGCGGCAGTCCTACTTGCTGGTATGAGGAGCGTTTTGAACAGTCAGGCATCTTTTCGTTCATTGGCACGCGAACTACCGATGGACCCGCGAAAGCTCCTGACAACGTATGACCTTGATCCTGTCACCCAGAGCTACGTTTGCTGCCCTTCGTGCTATTTTCTCTATGAATACTCCCTTACTGGTACAAGGAAGAGGAAAGCGCCGGTTTCTTCAAACGAGCCTCATGATCCGGAGAAGGCCGACAGCGAAATGGCAGAAGACACCCAGCTTGTTGTCTCCGTCCCGATACACTGTACACACCGTCGGGTTCGCGCCGGCCCCACCTGCGGTGAACCCTTATTTAATACCGTCTCTATCAATGCCAAGACGTATACTGTTCCTCTCTGCAAGTATGAGGTGCAAGATTTGAAGCAGTGGGTCGGGCGACTACTCTCCAGACCCACCATTGAAGACCACGTTTTCAAGGCCTTTCGGAGACCTCGCAAAGAATACATGGAGGACATGTGGGATGCGGGACACTTGTGCAAGATTCTCCTCAAGAAAGGCGAACGGTTTCTCCCTGGGCCAGTGGATGAGACGCGCCTAGCCTTTTCATTCTCTATGGATAGCTTTAACCCGTTTCACATGAAAGAAGCTAAACAAACTGTCTCGTCCACTGCTATTTGGTTAATCGTGCTTAATCTTCCCCCCCACCTGCGATACCGTCCTGAAAATATGTTTCTCGCTGGCATCATTCCTGGACCCAGGAAGCCTTCGCTTTCTGACGTCAACCATAGTTTAAAACTTCTTATCAACGTCTTACTGGAGTTCTTTGACCCTGGCGTCCTGTATTCTCGAACGGCAAGACATAAGCAGGGTTGCCGAGTTCGGGCGATACTGGTTCCTGTCGTCTCGGATATGCTGGCTGCACGGCAGGCTGGTGGGTTTGCGAGTCCAACAGCGACTTACTTCTGCACGCACTGCAACTTAACGGTACAAGACGTCGAAAACCTAGACAAGGACAGCTGGCCACGACGAGATGTTGTTGAACACATTAAGATTGCAAAGCAATGGCGCGACGCAGAAAGTCTTCACGAGCAAGAAACCCTCTTCAAAACCCATGGTCTCAGGTGGTCCCCGCTTCTTGATTTGCCCTATTGGAACCCTATTAAATTTATGGCTATTGAGCCTATGCACCTTTTTGACGCCGGGCTTTTCCAGAATCATTGTCGGCAAGTCTGGGGCATCGACACATCTGCTCTCGGCGGTGATGGGACAGCATCATCGAACACTAAAACAATTCCAAGACCCTCGGACTCTGAGATGAAGAAGTTGTATGACACCATACGCGCGACTCAGCAGTCCGACCGTCTTCGTGAGCAGCTCAATGGAAGGGGCTGCGCCCGTGATGCCCTCTGGCATATCTGCAATGACCATAACTTGCGTCGTGCAGGTAACAAGTGGCAATTAGCTGGGACGATCGCCGAATGGGTGAGTGTTTTATGCTCCTTGACGAATGAAAACGATGAACTTGAACTGGTCTTGGATGCAGCGCCAGGTTACACCGCTTGAAATGATCAAATTACCAACATCCCCCTCCGTCGAGAAAACACTCCATACCACTTCTAAAGATTTCCTGGCCCCTGAGACTGATGTCGAAACTCGAGGTGTCCGGGAGGGAAGTGTTACTACCGATGATTCGGTACGGTGCCTATATGACTGAATTATATGCACGACTCGAGCCTTTTCTAGGTCGCGTCAACTCGTTCTCTGAGCGAAGACAGAGTTCCCTCAAAGGATGAGCAGAAGGTCATAGAAAAGTGCATTGAACAGCTCGTTGGTCGTGCTGCCCGGAATACTGTGCTGCGTGCTAAAAAAATCGTGCTTCAATTTGTTTGCCGAGACTACTGCAAAATGCCCTACGAGAAGCTGAATGGTCTTAGGAATAAAGAAGAATTATATGCCGCAGCTGTAGCTTGGGTACGCGTGCTATGCATTTCTTCTAGTTGCTCCATCTCATTTCGGGTTAGGTAGAAGCAAACGTCCATCCTCAAGAGAACCCTTTCCCGAAGCAAATAACTTCCGGTAACAATGGTGCGGTACTGGGAAAGGACGTTATGGAGGCTGTCTGGGCAGACATGGTTCTTACTGAACTTCCGTCCTGGGTTACAAAAGCCCCTTCAAATTGGGGAACTGCGGCACGGGGAAAACTTAGCGCGAACAACTGGAGAGTTATCTGCACAATCCACCTCCCTATTACTTTGATCCGACTTTGGGGAGGTGACGATGTACCTAATGACCGGAAAGCGAAGTTGGAGAACTTCATGGATTTAGTACGTGCCGTTCAAATTGCAAACCTACGCTCAATTTCTCGGGAAGAGATTGAGCTATACGAGAAATACATCTTTCGCTACGTGACGACATTCAAGTCACTATATAAGCTCGCGAAGGTGAAGCCCATCCACCATGCTTCCCTACACTATGGGGATGTCCTTAGGGGGTTCGGGCCTGCGCACACACATGGCGCCGCATTCTACGAGCGGTACATCCATTCCATGCAAAGCAAAAATCACAACATGAAGCTAGGTTCGTAGCTTGATTTCATTTCTAACCCTACCTAATACTTATTGCTCTCCGATCAGGCGAAATCGAGCTAGCGTTCATGCGTAGCTCCACAAGGGAGGCAAATCTACAAGCAATACTCACGGACGACAGTGAGGTGCGCTCACATGTTGGCGACCTTGTGGAAGCATACAAGAATATCCTTGCCGAGGATGTCCGCGGGACCCGCTTAGCCCATATGATTGACACAGCGCATCTGACACAGCAAACACTAGACTTTGCATATGATGGAAAACGTCTCCGCGAATCAAGCTTTCCCGATGCCGTACTGGCAGTGTTCAACCAATTCTTACATCACAAGCATTCAGTACTCATAGAAATAGACACAGAGAGTTCTTCTACTGCCGTTCCATCTCGAAATGCAAAGTTCCTGGACAAGTTCTCCCTCCGCGGTGTTCAATACTCAACAGCAACCTGTCGGGCACGTGATAGCCACGTGTTTTTCCGATCTCCCGACATATCTGAGTCCAACGAGATGTCCAAGCTACTACCGCCCCAGCCAGGCCAGGTCACACACGTCTTTCTTCATTCCCACGTGCCCGTTTCTCCGGGTCAACCCCAGCCATCCATCTACCTCTGTGTGCAACCCTATGCTCCTCTTCAACCCAGTCCAGAGCTCAGCAACTTGGACGAAATGTATAGACGATTTGGTTTCGCCGGTGGTTTTTTGTGCAAGAATGAGTTCACGCTACCCATCATCATTGAACCCTCAAGCATCATTTCTCACGTTGCAGTGACGCCTCTTGATATCAGTGGAAGTAAAGTGCTACATATTCTTCCCATGGACAGGGTACGTTCCTCTCCAGTTTTTGAGAGCAACATTACTTATGGCGAGAGATTTCAACCACCAGCTCATGCAGATGTCATTTATCCACACGGAAGACGCCACCGAAGTAGACGACCCAACAGGCGAGTGAGGAGTGAGGCTGCCATCAGGTGAGCATCCCGAGTATGAAT